>LOJH01012910.1:0-21046 GCA_001685095.1 Ellobius talpinus | reverse complement strand
AGGACCGTATCAGGAGGAGGACCGTATCAGGAGGAGGACCGTATCAGGAGGAGGACCGTATCAGGAGGAGGCCACGAGAGGTGGAGTCTCTGGTGGGACTTGCAGGCTAAGGAGCAGCACGGGGATGACATGTGTGATCAGAGGCCAGCTCGGCCTGCCACATGAAGAAAGCAAAAGAGGCCAGAGCAGAGGCTGTGGAGAGCAAGCGAGCCTACGGAGGCGCGGGCAGTGTTTGGAGTTCTTTGTAGGAGCCAATGTGGCCACTGTATAGAGAAGGATGAAACACGGAGACTGAGTGGAAGTGGCAGAGGCTCTGTTGGGATGGGGAGGGTAGAGTGGGGCACAGGAGGTCAGCACCCCTAACTAAGAAACAAGGGGGGGCAAGGAGAACAAGAAAAGGCAGGGATCGAAGACACACCTGTCACTCCTCACTGAATACCATGAGAGTGAGGCTGGGGAGGGCACAGGGACTCAGGAGAGCAGCTTAGCTTCTGCTGAGGCCAAACTGGAGACACGCTGAGGAGTACAGAAATTTATGTATCTGGGAGCCAAAAATAGAGGTCAGGGCTGGGAGATACCCAGGGACAGATAAGAGGAGAGGAAGTATCAAGAACAGCGTGAACTCCATCCCAAGAGGCAGCTTCAGTGGTGGAGATAAGAGAGGGAGCCCTGGGAGGTGGAAGCAGGAAGGGCCAGGGGAATGATGAGCCCGGAGGTGGTACCATGGAGACGATGCCCCTTTCCACACTGCCATTCACTTAGTAATCTTAGCGTGCGACACTGAAAACCGCAAAATCTGAGGGAGCATGATCTGCTGTGAGCCGCAGATGTCTACCAGATGCCATGGGTCCATGTGGAGCAGAGCTCAGGACAGTAGGCCTGACAAGTCCCCATCAGCAATGCCAGGAGAAGGACGTGCAGCTGTGTTCCCTGCAGCTGAACTGTACCTTGTCTTTTCTGAGACCTAACACGTGTGAAAGGATGTGTAACACTGCCTAGTTAGGAACCAGAGCCACCTCCATAATATGAAGCACCGTGGAACACCTTTAAAAGTATGTGAAGAAAATGCAATGGAGTGTCATGAGACACCAGAGCCTGCCACTGTGCGGATTTGATCACAGATGAGAGAAAGGTCATCAGAGAACCAGATCCGAGGTCCAGGATCTGTAGGTATTTGAGATGTTCTGGACATGGCTGTCCTTTGAAACTGACGTATCAACCTGGAACAAAATCTATATGCAACACGAGAAACCTAAGCTGAAATTTCATTTCTCCCTGGCCAGCAAGACCTGGCTGAATGTTTGGGGGTCAGGCGTGTGGTGCTGTAAGATTCACAAACAGCCCACACTGGACTCTCAGGACAGAGGTCAACACTGCTATGGAGGTATACACTTAAAATCACAGTGCTGAGGGAGGCAGAGATAGACGTATCTTTGGGGCCTCGTGGCCAGCCAGCCTATTTGATTAGTCCCAAGCCCTGGGTGGCAATTACTTCATTCACACAGAGGATGTCCACCCCAAGTCTAGGCATACTCAGGTTTTGAGGGGATGAAATTAATCCTGCATTTCTCTGCCTGTACTGAAGCCAAAGAGAACTGAGATGAATAGAATACTTTAAAATGAAGTTCGATGACAGACAGTCTCCTATAAGCACTTTATCCCACAGTGCCCTCATGAGAAAAACGGACCTCTTCATGTCTCTGCCTCAGCCAAACTCAAGAACCCTTTTGATTATTCTGAATTATCAGAAATTCTGTCATGTTTCTCATGTGGTTTTAGCTCCATCTACCTGAAAATTCACTTTTTCCTTAATATATAAACACAGCAGAGTAAGAGAGAAAGCACCTACTGAGTTTCTATACACACTTAACCAGGACTCGACAAAGCTTTGGAAACAATAATCACATCAATGACTTGTACTTGGCAGCTCCAGGTGTCAAGTGAAGGCCGCTTGGGAAAACCAAATGGCACACTTGTACAGCATGAAACAAACAGGGCATCACACTTTCACAGGCTTTGGGGCTTTATTTTTGTTATATACTTAATTAAAAGGCATGACTGTTTCTGCCATCAGAACATAGTGTGTCAAAGAGGGCTTTTATAACAAAAATCTGCCCATCTAGGAAAGGAGGTGCGAGCATGGGTGGAGCAACGGCCTGCTGAGCACTCACCCCTGTGTGAGCATGGGTGGAGCATTAACTTGTTGAGCACTCCTGTCCTGTGTGAGCATGGGTGGAGCATTAACTTGTTGAGCACTCCTGTCCTGTGTGAGCATGGGTGTATTACTAGTCTGTTGACCACTCCTGTGTGAACATGGGAGGAGGGCGTGGGGAAACTGGTACGCACTGACCTGTTTCGCGCTCCTTTCAAAGACCACGTACTGCTGGCACTGGTCCAGCCGCCTTTTTCTCATGGTCCAATAATGTAATACCCTGTTTTCCCGCTGGAAGAGTTCATTCAAGATATCTGAGATGGAAAAGGAAAAGATGTTGGTGTTTGTTCTCCACTGAAACACTGTAGAATCCCTTGTTTTCATTTAGATGTCTCTGCTTCTATCACAGCAAGACAGGCTAAGAAACATGGTGCTCCTGTCTAAGACCTCAGTCGGCACCTGGAGTAGACTCCTCATTCTCTCACCCTTGAGTCTGAAGCCACTGTGGGATACATATGAGAGTCTGTCTTTAAATAACAGTGCAATAGAGCAGGAAATTAAAAATAATTTTTTGTTTCCTTAAAGTTGTTAAACATAAAGCCATAGGAGGGGAAGTAGGGAATTAGAGAAGCAGAGGACCAGGGAGCAGTGAAGGCAAAAATACCTTATTAAAGAAAAACTAAAACTAATATACAATAGTCAAAACATTGTGCACATTAAAAAAAAATCAGGAAAAACTGCTGGGACATATAAGTCACAGACCCAATATCCTAAACAGATATCCCTGGAACTCCATAGATAGCTCGGACAATCTACTCTAACTTCTGACCTCTGCTGCCACCTCTGAGGGCTGGAATCACAGTTGTACACCATCATGCCTGGTTTATGCGGCACTAGGGACTGAGCCCAGCACTTCCTATATGCCAGATAAGCACACTGTGAACTGATCGACATCCTCAAGGTCCACTTTTCATTTTTGAGTTCTGTTTATCTGGTGCTGAGGATGGAAAACAAAGCCTTATGTGTGGAAAACACACCTTCTACCACCGAGTTACACCCTCAGTAAGCATAGGCAGTAAGCATATGGACACATGCTAAACCTCACACAAGCAACAAGAGTACTGTTCACTGTTTTGGCAAAGATAGACACTACTCAGGTTTGGAGAGAGGAGCAGAAGGCATTCTGGCTCCAGGTAATGATACTGAAATGTGCACACCCTTGAACTAGAGTTTATCTTGAAGACAAATGGTGCCGTACACACAATCAGAATTATTGGCACTAAGATGAGTAACTGGGAAGTGAAAATATGAACAATAGAACTGAAGGCAAGGTATGGCTCCTTACCATACCAGGGACACCTGAAGTCACTTACTGAAATGAGTTCAAAAGGCAGAAGTCCGGTCCCCAAACAACGGTTTACAAAGATGCATTCCATAAAATAAAATACGCTTTCCATAGGGCAGTATAGTCCTTTCTATTCTTCTGTAAAAAGATGTATATGCAAGACACACAAGATGTCCTAATAATTACTGTAAGCAGCAAGGGGATTATGTAATTTATGCACATTTGGGTTTCTGTGGTGCTTTGAATGAAAATGGTCCTATAAAGGGGGCATTTGAAGGGATTAGGATGTGTGGCTTTGTTGGAGGAAGTACGTCACTGAGGGTGGGCTTGAGGTTTCAGAAGCTCGAGCCAGACCCAGTGGCACATCCTTCTTGCTGCTTGATGATCCAAATGGAGGACTCTAAGATCCTTCTCAAGCACCATGTCTGACTACATGCATGTTTCCATGCTTCCCGTCATGAAGATAATGGACTAAAACCCTGACCTGTAAGCCAGGTTCAATTAAATGTTTTCCTTTATAAGAGTTGCCATGGTCATTGTGTCTCTTCACAGCAATAGAAACCCTAAGACAACACCTTTAAGTTTTCTTTTTTATAGTAAATTTATTCTAGAAGTTAATAAAACAAAGAAAAAGCTTCGGGAAAGAAGTATCAAGACAGAAATTCCATGTCAAACCATTGATACCTGTAATATAATTTTGTCACATTAGGAAGTCTTAAAAGCAGCAGGCTGTACGCTTTATAAGAACGCACGACAGAGTCTCAGCTGTGCGTCAACTCAGCGGCTGCACTGCTCTGCTGCACGGAAAACCTCAGCCAGGTTAGCAAAGTCAGTTCAGATGTTGTTTAGTGACTTGCTGTGTTCAACCAGGGCCATCATGTGACCATGGGTTTAGCCATCTACTGGGGCACATGAGCTCATCAGTGGGCATGTTAATTAATGAAGACAATGGCTGCTTCTCTTCCAGCTCTATCATTGCGAATAGCTCAGCAATGGAGCAGAGCCCCGTGGGCTTTATTTCCAGTTATTGAAAGCAGAGGAAATTATTCATTTTAATTTTTTTTTTCGAGATAATGTTATCTGAGTAGCTCTGGCTGTCTTGGAACTCACTCTATAAACCAGGCTACCTTCGAACTCAGAGATCTGTCTGTCTCTGTGAATGCTGGGGTTAAAGATGTGTACCAGCACTCAGCTATTTTGAAATTTTTAAATCCATCAGAGTATTAAGCTATCACTTCCACCCAAGCGCTGCATGCAAACGACAATTGGTGAGTCAAGAAATCCCTCTGCTCTCATTTCCGGCTCTGACTGAGTAGTAAGTTTTCTAAGAAGCTGCTAAGCACAGGGTTAACTGCCCTCAGGGATCCAGGGGTGGCTCTAGTTCCTGAGAGACGCCAATACCGTACGTCTGACTCCCTGGATTGATTTTGTAGGGTTATACTGGCAGCCTGCCTGCAAGTCCCAGGTAGCTGCATCTTCCTGCCCTCATTCTAAGAGATGCACAAACCTTTTGCCACCAAGTATACTGCAGGAGAAACAAAATATTTCCAGCAGTCCAGTCTCTATTACTCCAAGACACAAGAGTCGATGTTACAACATTTGCAGATAAAGCTCAGGTTCAGCTGGGTGAAATTGGTTACGGTAGCTACTTTGTCTGTATACCTCAGGCTTCATCTATTTCACGTTCTATATACACCAACCCCATTAATTATACTTGGGTATAAATTTCCCCAGACCTTCTTCTATCCATCTACATATAAATTAATAAAAAAAACTTGTATTATACTCATGTGGTATTAAACAATATAACACTTTGCAATTTGCTTTTATCAATTAACCATGTCTTATCTATACATCATTGAAAGCACCTTGTAGCCACAATACTGGTCCATGATTTCTGACTTAGCTTTTAAAAATACTTTGCATAAAGATAACTGCAGCTTTCATTTCTGACCACATGTCCACTCACATATATTAATAGGCAAGGACAGTAACTATCAGACTGCCTGCGATGTTTTCTGTTTTGTTCGTAGCTTACTCAGTATATTACTGGCCTACATACTTCTTTGAACTCCGTTATTGAACTGACAGCTAATGAGGCTGTCATGAGCATGACCTGGACACTTAAGACGAGCGACAGGGAAGCAGAGGGGCAGCATGCTCACTTTTCACTTGCTGCTCTGGGGCTTTGATGTGCGTCACCATTCCTGGCATGCTCACGCTGTTCCTGTGCAGGTATTTTAGGAAGACATCTGCATTCCTTCTGGCCAGTGTGCAAGCCTAAGAAACAATGGAGGACAAGGTAGTGGTCATGTGACTCCTGCAGGTACGTACCTGGGGGACAATGTATCGGTCATGTGACTAATGCAGATATGTAATTGGGGGACAATGTATAGGTGATGTGACTCATGCAGATTTGTGTTTCTGACTATATGGAAACGCCAATCTCATAAAGCTTTATCAGAAGTCTTAACAGCCATTTGGCCAACTTGTGGTTTACAAAATGTGGAGATTAAATTCTATTTAAAATTAAAAAGAAAAAATGGGGGGGGATTCTTTCAGACTCCTTCACCTTGCAAGGTCATCAGATCATGTTGGGATGCTCAGTACATAGGCTGTGTGGCAAGACACTGAAGGCAGCCACTGACCTACAGTCAAAGAGGAAGCGGAACCCTTCTTTTTCCAGTCAAGCCCTGAGGTCCCTGCATGTCCAGTCCACCTTGACTGCAGACTAATGGGAAGCTGGTAGCACAGGGCCCATCTACACTGGGCCTAGATTTCTGTAAAGGCCAGACTGATAGTAATAAACACTTCTAGGCTCTCTGCCCCACCTCATAGATAAGACTGTCACAAACAATATGTAAAGGAACCCAAATGACCAAACTCATCTCATCCCTCAGTTCTTAGTGTGAAATCCTCAAAACCTGGGAGGTTAACTATTTTGCATTGCTGTGGTGGCATGTGACTGCAAACTGCTGATGTGCTAGGCAATCCCTGAGTGACGTCATCAATGTACAGTAGATCCTCAGTGTGAGGACTGAGGGACAGGAACACCCACAGATGCACAGATCCCTTCTATATACTCACCCACACGGCTTTTCCTGTGTAATTTTTGTGAAAATGTTAAGTAAGTGGTATTCAATTCCTATTATGCGGATTCTGGAGCAAGAGAGGCAAATCTCCAAACTAAAGCACCTAAGGGCAGTTGGTATTAGTAAACCAGCAACAGAGGCCAGCAGGGAGTAGACTTAAGCTCTTGTTTGACACAGTTACAATTAGTGTATGGAAGCTACAATGGTGGTCCCATTCCAACTTATTCAACAACAGGATCCGTGTGCTCTCCCATAAGGTCCCTAATGCAAAGAGTCACAATGCAGTTTTCCAGACTAAGCAATAATCCTGTCGGTAGATGACCTTCAGACACGGAACAGATCATGAAACACAACGGGAAATGGTGTCTCAGGGCTGGGGAGGCAGAATTGCTGAAGCATGGAGAGAAACTACCCTGTGTAAAGTGAGGAAGACAAGCAAACAGCCACGTCTCTGATGGGCCCAGCTGCCAGGAGCTAGAGATGCTTAGGGCTTGTTTAAAAGTCCAGTGTGGATGCATCCCCGTGGCCAGTGTTTCTGAACATTTGACCACTTTAAAGAAAATATAATTGTTTCAAGGCACAGTTGTGACTTCTGTGTGAACCAATATGATGTACATAAAAACGTGATGAAGCACTCCTAAGAGCCTGCATTTAACTTTCTTGGAAGAAAACAGCCTGTGTGAACAGGACTAACTCACTAAGAGGCTGCTTCCTGATGCTAGCACCCACTCTCAGCCACAGGTGCTGTTGTCCACCCTACCTGGTGTCTCTCCATCTTCCGAGATGCCATCTATAGGTCTAAAGAGGCTGAATGTCCAAGCTATAGGTATTGTGCTTCACCATATCAACCAGCCAATCACTTCCCCTGTCTGCAAAATTCATGGGGCTCCTTCCAGTTAGTTGTAACTTCGCCTCATAGAATCTCATAACTGTAAATGCCATTACACATCACAGTAACTTCTAGCCAATCGTTATTTGCAGATTTCTAGTTCATTCCCCATGAAACTGGTAAGACAGTGAGCTTCACGGAAAGGATCAGCTTGTCATCGATGTTATCATCCTGGTCACTTTCCACACGAGGCATGAGTCAGGGCCGTGTGTGTGCAGGGCCTCTCTCTGAAAATTCAAACTATACATCTATGTATGCATCCACAACCTACAAGAATCACTTCTTCACAGTCCAGAGACCCTGTGGCCCACAATCAATCAGTGTGACCCAGCCCTATACCTTCAGGAAGGCCTCCTTTTGTTCGAGGTGTTTGCTAATCATGGGTGTGACGTGGTCAGTTTCAGAATTGGGGCCCAGCTTGTCAGCCCCACCGCACCAGTCCTCTTCTCTTTTGTACTCCTGCTCCAGGCTCTCCAGGACACTGCAGACCTGCGGGACAAAGATCCAGGCTCAGAAATCACCTAGCACCTGCTGTCTAGCCGGCCCTGAGAATACTGTCACCTGGGCTACAGGCCACCGCGGGCTTTGCCTGACTCAAGGCTGGCTGGGAGGGCTTTCAGAATAGAAGCAAAGCCAGAACTGAGTTTCCCACTGCCCCGATGTTTTTCCACAATAGGAAAAGCTATGTTCTCTCAGCTGCTTGTCACTTGCTATTCTTCGACAGCTGAAGGAGCAAAGGAACTTTAACTGCGGAGTATGCCTTCTGGTTTCACTTGGACCTGAGTGTTCACTACTGAGAGTTATGTCAGTGGGAGTGGAGCTGTCCCTCAAGGCCAGAACAGTCAGTCACCGGGGGCCCTCTCTGCCCACCTGCTCTGAAGTCTTGTAGAAGGCGACCGAGGCATTGACGAGCTTGAGGCGGTCTTCCATCTTGAGCATGAGCTGCTGCCAGTGCGAGGCCACCTTCTCTGCGCAGTCACGGATCATGTCCATGTCATAGTGGTTGGCCTGCAGCATGGCCTCAGCCTTCTGCTGGACTTGGAGGGCACTCTGGTGTGTTTTCTAGACACAGGAAAGATGGGAAGGCTCATTCATCAGGGCCTCACACACTGAGGCAGGAACTGGAATGCTCGCCATGGCTAAGAGAATCAAGCCTAGCTACTACTCACTAGGATGCTTTGCCAATATAGAGGGTAGTTCTAGGCCTGGCAGCAACCAAGCTGATATTTAATTTATCTAATGAAGGATGAAATGCATTAAGACTTCTCAGAATGGCACTCAGCTGTGGGGTTTTCCATTTGAGAAGTAATAGGAACAACTCTTAGCTTTGAGAAGCAACAGGAGTAACTCTTAGCAACTGATATTCTAAAGCTCTGTTCAACTCTGCCAAGTCTATTATCCCTACCGACTTTTTTGTGACAGCCACTGCAGGCAAAACAACAAGTGGGAAAGAGGAGGCTACAGTGAATGCCTTTCCTTTTCATTTTAAACTGAAGCACTAGACTCCAGTGAAAAGAGTTTTGAAGAACTAGTGATTTTTTTTTAAAAGAAAAGAAAAAGAGAGAGAGAGAAGAGGCTGAGAATGTTCCAAAGAAAATCACATGGTAAATGAAACCTGACACCTGATGCCAGGGGCTCTGCAGGAAAGATCTAGAACACAAGGCACCAGCAGCAAGGGCACACAAGCACCTCGGGGAATAAAAGGAAATCATTCATTTCTCCTGATACAGCGGGAATGATCCTGTAAACACTGACTATGATATAGATTACCAAATGACTGACACTTGACCTTGATGACCAAAAGCCCCTGGGCATTGCAGCTATACAGGTTTGCAAGGCTGCCTGGAGTTGGAGCCTCAGGAAGAGGCTGCCACTGGCGTGAGTATCTGACAATATACTGACCTCGGCATAAAACAGAGCTGGCTTCTGTGGCTTTTCTCCAGCTAACATCAAGGTTTCTATCATCAAACACCCCTTTTGAAGCCCTGCCTATACTTTGAGATCACCCATCACAACTATTATCCACCCCTAAAGAAACCCATTCTAAAGCAATTAGTGCACTACTAACAGCAAGGGTGAGTTATCCAGACTGGACAAGGCTTTTGGCCCCTCAATCTATCAAGGTGAATCCTGTTGCCTAAGCAAGTATGGAGAGTTTTGTCATCAGAGTGACTATTGCCTGGTCATGGCGAGAGACCCTTCACACCCCTAGCGCTCTACTTTGTCCACACTGGTTACATATAACACTGCCTGTACGATCAGCAAGATTATTACAATGCCCCAGCTCAGGTTCCAATTTGAGCTCCCTGATTTAAGATACTTCTAATCAGAGATTATGCATCCTGCTAAGTAAGACCCTTTCATGGGACAGAAGGGGGCCCTGGACACTGGACACTTGCTGCAAGCTGTCCTCAATTCACTGCAGTTGTGGGCTGCTTCCTTCTCCACAATCAATGGGGAACTGATGAGCACTGTTGTTCCTTTTCCAGTCAAGCCGCAGCTGGCTCCAGTGGTTGGTGCCACACCAAGAATTATCAGGCTGGTCTCTATGCCGGAAGGTCCACCCTCAGGCACTGCCTTACCTCAATTGCATGCTGGAACTGCTCGTGTTCTCTCTGTAGCTGCTCGGCTTCCTGCAATGAGCTGGCGGTAATGAGGCCAGCATTTAACATGGACTCTCCATTTCGGATCCAGCCCAGGACCTAAAACAGGCCACAGGGTAACTGTAAGCAGAGGACCGTCCAGTGCACCCTGCAAACCACCTGGGATGGGGGATGGGTCAGCAAAGTGGCACACAGCAGTGGTTCTCAACCTTTGGGTCACGAACCATTCATGAGGGTCACCTAAGACCATGGGATATTTACATCATAACTCATAATAGTAGCAACATTTCAGTTATGAAGTAGCAATCAAAATAAATTTATGGTTGGGGGGCACCCTCAACATGAGGTAGTGTATTAAAGGGTTGTGGCATGAGGAGGGTGGAACACTCATAGGCGGGCAGCACTGACTCCCTGACTATCCTACTGACACAGCCCACAGTCCCTGAAGGGCTCTTATCACAAGCACTGCCTCGAAAGTACTGCAAGTCTGCTGTTTGAGAAGGCAGTGGAGCTCAGCAGGCTGTGTAAACACAGACCAGAACAGGTCAGGCTCCACATTCTAAGATTTCTGCATTCTTTGAGGGAAGCCCTGCTACTTCCTGTTTAGAGTCTCACTGCTAATCCACAGCAAGACTGGTCACCTGCTTAGTAAGGGCAGTCCCTTTGCTTCACTGACTTCCTGTGTTGTGCTGGTGTTAAATGACATAACAGCCCAGGTGTGAAACAGGATGCACTATGATGCTCAGGGGCCAAACCATGAGACTCTCAAGTTCACACACAGGAAGAAATCAATTTTGACTGGAGAGGACACCATCACTGTGGAAGCTCATTCTGGATTGCGGCTTAGACATCAAGGTAGATGCACAACATTTTCCTTTTGTAATACGCTTAAAATGAAATCAATTCCCAGCTTTTGGTGAGAGCATTCAAGACACCCAGCCTGGCCTGTGATTTGGAACAGAAGTCTCTGGGTCAGTTCTGAAAACTGCTTCTTCTGACACCTGTGCTGCTCTCGCCTTCAGGTTCCTGATGCCTGCAAACGCTGAGGTAATGGCTAGAGATGCGACTGTTATCTGGCAATCATGAGAGAAGAGCTCCCTGTACTACATAGTTTTATGTCAACTTGTCACAAGCTAGAGTCACCAGAGATGAGGGACCCTCAATTAAGAAAATCTATAGGAGCACAGGCAAGCTTGTAAGGCATTTCTTTAATTAGTGATTGATGGTGGAGAGCCCAGCCCATTATAGGTGGTGCCATCCTTGTGCTGGTGGTCCTGGGTTCTATAAGAAATCAGGTTGAACAAGTCATGAGGAATAAGCCAGTAAGCAGCATCCCTCCATGGTCTGTGTATCAGCTCCTGCCTCCAGGTTCCTACCCTCACTGCATTTGATGATGAACTGTTATATGTAACTGTGACTGAAATAAACCCTGTCCTCTCCAAGTTGCTTTTGGTCATGGTGTTTCATCACAGCAATGATAATCCTAACTAAGACACTACACATCAGCAAAACTTGAGCCTGTTATAGGACACGGACACTGCACAGGTCAACAACACTGCAGACTCACGGTGTGGGTAAAACGGGCTTTTAAAGGCCACCTTTGCAGTCTAAGCAAAGGCAGTCTGCAAAGAGCATAATTACTTCATCTCTTAAACAAGTGGTTTTTCTTGAAGCAAAAAGAAATATTCGCAGGTTACAATGTTTCATTTCCTTCTATTGTTTATACTGATGGCATTAACGACAACGGGACACAAAGAAACAACAGGCATCCCCTGATCACATCAGGTGCCAGGAGCATGCGCTCTCCTATGAACACGACCACACCAGGCTGTGCCTGAGGCTCCAGCACTTCCTTTAACAAGGCCAACAAAAGCACGGTCAGAATATAACAGCCCCACTTCTCCATCAAGCCCCTTCACTGGAGAACTCCAATGTATCCCTCCCCATGGGTTCAAGTGCAATATCTACATATGATTCCTGCTGGTGTTTAATCCATCCTTGCTTTAGCCTCAACACTATATGTGGTATTATACATAATATGCAGAAAAATCAAGAACCCCACACACACCTTTACAGTCCATAGCTGTGTCCAGATTAACAAAAGCTTAGTGAAGAAACCTTGCATTTCCTTAGCCTAGGGAGTAATGTGCTTTAAGCAAGAGACCACCAGATAGCAAAACAAATGCAAGGATGACCTCCTCACGGGCTGTGGCTACTGAGCTGGGCGCTCTTCCACTATTTGGCCAGCCACACAGGTAGGCTATGGATTCCATTTTTACCATAAGATGCTGTCTTGGGGCATGTCTAACTTTACATATCAGGACAACTACATGGAGATCATGGGAAATCCTTCCTGAAGCTGACATGCCAGAATTCCCATCATGCCTCAGTGTCACGCACCTGCTTCACTTCTGCCTGCAGGTGGCGCAGTTGCACACACTGCTCCAAATGTTTCCGGTGTTGTTCGGCGGCTAAATCCAACTCCTGTTGCTTTTCATGAAGAAATTCCAGGAGGTCCTGGACCCGGGTGGCCATGTCCACATCTCTGTCGCAAAGCAGCTCCACACCTGTGAAGAGTGGTGGGAGACCCTAGAAGCCAGCTCACACCTGCCACCTTCTCCTCTCACCTAGCAGGGCACTAACCATGTGGTGTGGGAACTGCTTGTCCACTGGGCACCACCTGTACTAGCCAGCAGGTTCAGAGAGGCCCGGGGCAGCAGTGATGCATTTATACACACATCCAGAGCACTAGGGTGTGAGGAGGCACATAGATGAGCCAACCAACTGCACCTCCTACTGCAGGGACTCAGCGAAAGAGTAGCAGCTGATAGAAGAGAGTGGGTGGTGCACTCTTCAGGAAGTATTTAAGTGGCTATGTGTAAAGCAATGCAGGACGCTGCTGTGTAAGCTCCCCATGCGACAGTCACATACTGGGGCTGCAGTGACATCTGCTGGACACAGAAGCTAAAAGTAGGGAATGTGAAAACACCGCCTTGGGTTTTACATTTCACTCCCAGAGACAACCAACCACTTTGCACCATTAAGGTTCTTATTACTTGAAACAATTCTTGAAACATTTAAGGGTAAGTTTCCTAAGCATAAAGCTAAATGTGACTGTATTGTGTGAAATTAAATGCAAAACACTTCCTTTAAAAGAACTGGTCTTGGCAGGTGATGGCTCAGCATTTAGTCATCCGAGTGCTGTGGTGATGTGAAGAACCCACAACTGACACAGGATGGAGGACCTTTCTTACCAGAGGCCTGGACTTCATTGACATACTGCAGAAGATCCTGTCCTTGGTGGATGACGTCAAAAGTCAAGTTATTCATTGTCAGGGCTTTGTCTGCATGGTGCTGCAGGCGCTGCTCAGCGATGGTCAGGTCTTCTGTATCAAAGTCATTCATTTGCTGGGAAAGCTCATCATTCCAAGACTCGAGGTCAGAGATGATCTGAGAGAGAAGAGCATCTATGCAAATCAGGGATTAAAACACACGCCGCCACATCTCACTGTGTCTGAGCCAATGGTCTAAAGAGGGCACGGAAGCCACACGTGTTTAGTTTTGTGGGATAGAGAGCGGGCTTCAATAAAACCAGTTTAAAAACTTTTAAACAAATGGATGCAGAGTTGGAAGGGGCTCCTACCCTCATCAGATAATTGTTATTATTGGGAAAAGGCCCCAGGGCCTGGTGTACAGTAGGCAGGTGTTCTGCCACTAATCACATCAGCAGCCTCTGAAAGGAGAAAGGAACTATCTCAGTACTTCGAGGTGAAATATGTATAAATACATCTACCTACAAGATGGAGAAAAAAATAGAAAATTCCTTTTTTAAAATTCTGGCACAATAGCTGTCTCAGGCACCATCATTAAGGCTTGGTGAGCTACCATGGCAAAGGCTGAGAGGGGATTAAATGACCAGCCATCAGGGTGCCCCCACTGCACTGCGTCTCAGCTGCCCCACAGTTGTCAGAGAGCGGAACATGCTGCCACAGTGCACGAAATCGACGGCTTCTGTAACCTGCTGCCTGGCATAGGAGTGTGACCCAGGACACTCATTCTGTAGTTTCCACCCAGGGAAAGAGCGTGTTTGTGCTTCCTGATGAGGTTTTGATAAAGGCTAAATTACAACTAAGAAACATCAATACAAATAAAGTAGGAAGTACTTTCAACTAGCAGAAGGCTCTAGAAGAGGGTCTTCAATTCATGCGTCTGGCTGGTCTCTCTTGCAACCGAAAACATTCAACAGCCCACTAAGTTTCAGAAGAGAAAGTCACTTGGAGTCAGAAGAAAACAGGCCTGTCCTGTTTGCTGCCATCTGAAGCCCCAGACAGGCCAAGGCCAGTGGGTCCCTGCTGGGGAGAGTCTAGCATGCCTTCTCTGTTTGTCTCAACAAGGATACGAGGGCCAAGACATGGAGAGCAGTGAGCAGGCTGACAGTCACTGTGATTAGAGGGGGTCTGACGCAGCTCTTGTTATTAACTAAGACAAAGCTACTTTTATGGAGTTTGGACAGGTAGCCAGCTGAAGGTGCCTGCAGGAAGACCCTGTGCCACCTCCAGAGATGCCCTGCAAGGTGAGGCTGAAGGACAGGCCAAAGGGAGCAACCCACAGAGGATCTCCCTGTAGCTGAGAGAACCACACACAGTCTGTGCAGGCCTTTCCAGCCTCCTCTGCACCAAGTCCCAAGCCTCGGAGGCACCTCAGGGCCTGGGTAGGTGAGTACCCCACAAGCAGTATGAATGAGCACTAACACAAGGGAGGCAGTGAGATGCATGATAATGCGCTTTGAGACCCCTGCAGTCACAGGCTAGACACCTGAGGGGTCTAGAGAGGACGCATGTGCCGGTTCTGACCACCAGCTGTGTAAGTAGCCAGGCACCAAGACACAGGGCTCACACGGGCTATGAAGTAGCTTTGGTTCTTCTGACAGTCTCTCACAGTTCAGTCTCGTTCACTCAGACTTGGCTCCACTACCTCAAGCATAAGACACCCTTCTCTGCTGAGCAGAGCCGCCCCCTTCTCGCTGACTAAAGGTAAAGGAAGTACATATTTCTTTCTTCTCTGCACATATCAAATAGGAAACTCCTTTCTAGGTTGGAAGTTATGGAGAACCAAAGGGCACTTTCATTGGGGGGAGGTGAGTTCTAATCCTCAGAATGCACACGCTACAATCAGTCCCTTTACTAGGAGAAAAAGGAAAACACAGGGATGTGTGAAGGGAGGACAGGAGGGAGGAGGAGAGGAAGAGGAGGCTCCACAGGCCGCTCTCTCTAGGAGAGGGGAGTGTGGCGTAGTCCTGCACTGTTTGACCAGAGCTCCCTCCACCTTGGGAGCATGCTCAGCTGCTGCCACCTGTGCCATCCTCCTCATCTTCCTTTAGCCCAGTGCAGTCCCCACCCCAGAGTGCTGAGCTGACCACCCCACCTCCCCAGAGGCCACAGGAGCTTCAGTGCTTCGGGACCTTCCTTCTGTCCCCACCCCTCCCCATCGGAAGAGGCTCAGGTAGTGGGGAGGACACAGGACAGGAACCGGGGGCAGGGCTGCAGGCTGGGGGCTGATCACTCACATCAATGGCATCCCTCTCGAATATCCGCAGCTGCAGGAAGAGCTCCAGCTTGATCTTGCGTTCCTGGAAGAGCTCCTCCATCTGGGACTGAGCCTCGTCCAGCTGCTGCAGCACCGTCTCGATGTGGTTGATGGAGCTGTTGTGTGGGGTCTTGTTACTGGAGATGGCAGAGTCCCTGTGTGAGTGGAGGTGCAGATGGGACATCAGTGAGACAAACAGGAATTGAATGAGAAAGTCTCACATTGTTAGACACCAGATCCGGCAACGCAAATCTTCAGGGGAAGAAGGCCGACAGGAAGTCGGACTTTGTCTCAGAAAAGGGAGGGCACTGTCCCCTAGCAAAACACCAGCAGCCCCCTTCCTCTGAGCAGCCTGCTCTGCTAAGCCTGTGGCTGCAGGGACACAGCTGTGCTCTTTATGGCCCTCTTATGAGACGCCCACTATTACAGAACACTTTTCTGGGAGTTCTAAGTAGCGAGAACGGTGGGCGTCTGGTTCTGCAGTGGCAATCCTCCTGCCTGAGAGGTAAACTTCTGATGTACTCAATAAAATCCTTACTAAGGATCATGTGAGGCTGTTTAGTTAGTGACTCCACCAACTGTCCTGAGTGACGTGTGAGTTAGGGGCAGGGGGCTACACTTAAGGGTCCCTCACTCAAAGGAGTTTTCAAATCTGCCTCCAGAGGAAACAAAGCCAAACTAGCCCTGCCTCCTGCCCAGTGGAGCACTGGGGGGAGGGGGCGCTGTCCTGACACCTTCCAGGCCACCTGGCCTTTGAGCTGAGAGATGGGCATGCTGCCACACTCTAAACAGGCAGGTCCCCTGGGGCTAGAGGACGTGGTCTTAAGAGCATCAAATACATCCATTTACAAGGAAATTTCAGTAAGAGGGCAATGTTAACACAGTAACGAAAGTCAAATTCTGATGGCTGTTAGTGTTAAGATGAACAGTTAACACAGTTTCTCAATTGAGGGGGTTGAGAGTGGGATGAGAAGAAAACTGTCCCTGGCCTTCTGGAGAGCGTGTTGGAACTTTTTGTTCAAAGAATGATAAAAGCAGGTACCCACTGTGCAGCTTGGGATCTGTGTGGGGCCAGGCAGAGGTAGGGGTGGGGTGGGGTGAGGGGTAGGAATGAGGCCCACCTCAGCTGCTGGATGAGGTCCTCCCCTTCCTTGATCACGTTGACTGTCACCTGCAGCGTGGTCTGCTGCTGCTGGCCGAAGCGCTTGATGAGATCCTGGACGGCCTCCACCGACTCGGCATACACGTCGTCCAGTAGCTCCTTCTGCAGTTCTTCCAGCCATGTCCACAGCTGCGGACCAGAGAGGGCACGGTGAGTGAGTTGTGTAGGGACGGGGACGCTCACATCGGGAGGACGCCCCTGGCAGACTGCTCCCGGAGAGAGGGAAGGAAGGAAGGAAGGAAGGAGGGGGAGGAAAGAAAGGAAGGAGAGGAAGGAGTGTCCCCGAGAGAGTCCGGCAGCCAGCGGGACACATGCACAAAAAGAGCAACGTGTCACTGCAGCGTGGAGCAAAAATAAACTGGCAGCAAAGGGGAAGAGGCTGTCACAAAGGAGAAAAAGGAAAGGGAAGAGAAGCCACTCTCCCCTTTTGCAGAGGCTCAATCTGGCGTTCAGTGGAAACACTGCGAGTCTCTCAAACAGGAACCTCTGCTGGGTACAGAGGCATTCTCAGACACGCCTCCTGCTGCAGTCTCAGCAAAGGTATTCCATTCCATTACTAAACCACCGCTCAGACACGAGTGCTTTAGGTCCCTTGGGGCACAGGAGAGCACATGGAGGTTAGAGTATTATCCACAACTGTGAGTGGAGATGTGTGCTCCTGAGATGATCACACCCAGTTCAGGAACCCAGGGCCAGTGTCGGTCACACAGTGTGGTCATCCTACTATGGGAAGACAGTGTGTCAACTGTCTTCTTGCTTTCTCCCAAGTGGGAATTAGAACCTGAATTCTGTGCTACTTGCTCATCTTGTTTGTCATTTAAATGGATTCAAATGAATGAAAAAGACAGGACTTTCTCAAAGAAACAGAGCATATGCTGCTCCAAGCAATAACCAAAGGCTTAGGAAAATAGATAGCACTATTTTACTGAAGAGTCAAAATACTTTATGTGATGATCAAGTCAGCAGACTTCTCCTTAAGCTAGCAATCTGCCTTCCATAAGGCAGGAGGCAGGAGACTAGCCACACACAGAACTCATCCACTTGCTTCCAATGACAAACCCACTTGGTAACGTGGCTACTACAGCCCTCCGCCCTCCCAAGATGGATACTTATAAAGATGTGTCTCTTTCCATCTGCACTGATTCTGCTGAAAAGCAATGGGGAAGAAAGAATCACTGATTTCACGTGTCCTAAAATCTCAGCAGTGTCTTCTTGAGCTCATGGCTCTGCTGAAGTTGCCCCAGCAATGTTAATGCATAAATGAATGGACCAGCCCACCAGGCTGGCAAGCCCGCTCCTTTACACCGGTCAGTATTTCCTGAGCACTACATTGTATGAGCCTGGGGGACCTGGTTAACCCTTGTGAGGGTTTGCTAGCTCTCTCCCATTCACTCTAGAACTCCACTTGTGGGATGAGGAGGGTGTGGGGTGCCTATGTGGATGGGGACACGACAAATGCCACCAAAGGTACCTACTGAGTTACAAAAGATTTAAACAATCTCTATACATTGATAAAGGGCTTATAGTTGCCCTGATGTGCAGCCTACAGGCAAACGTGCATGCGACCCCAGGGACAGGAACCAGTGTTTCTGTAGTAGTTGATTGCTATAGTCTGTGAGGACAGCCTGTCTGAGATCAGAACCCAGTGAGACTCCGGGGCAGAAACATCTGTATTTTCTCACGTGGGCCTATGACCCAGTTTCTCCTATAGAAGTGGACCTGAAGTGAATGCCTATACAGGGCAGTGTGGCAGACTGGATGAGACTACATGCACAGAGAGAACAGTCAATAAATGTTAGACACTGTTGCTGGCTTTCTTCTAAGAAAGACGTCATAATAAGAAAATTCATAAATTTTCTGTCCTTGAGAGGTATTTTTAAAAACTGTATCTTTTCCCAATGCATTCTCTCAGTTGTTCAAAATTAGTCCCTTGGTCTGGTAAACTTAACATTTAAATCCCTTTACCTCTACAATAGCATTTGATACTATAGGACAAGGAAAGGCTGTAAGAAAAACCTGTTGGGTTCTATAGAAATTGCTTCCTCTGAATTCTAGGGGGAAGTGCCAGGAATATTTAGGGGTCAAATTTTGGCCTTCCACCTGGCACAGACACACACACACACACACACCCTGGCATTTCCCCTCCACTTCCTGGCAGACTGTGTCGTCCCGTCCCCCCCCGCCTGCCAGTGAAGTCACAGCGATAAAGCTGCACAGCGGATGGCAGGAAGTGGTCCTGGGATGGCGCTGATGAAAAGGAAACAGGGAGTGAGGCAGTGGACCAAGGCTATACATAAAAAGCCTGATGTCAGGCAGTGGACCAAAGCTATACATAAAAAGCCTGATGTCAGGCAGTGGACCAAGGCTATACATAAAAAGCCTGATGTCAGGCAGTGGACCAAGGCTATACATAAAAAGCCTGATGTCAGGCAGTGGACCAAGGCTATTACATAAAAAGCCTGATGTCAAATGCCTGAAAGGTCTTTGCCCCCTCAGAATTCCTCAGGAAATACTCTTCCTCAATTTGGAGAAGAAAGGTCCTTTGAGATGCCAACTGGGGATGGACTGATGCGTATCCTACTACAGCCTGGGGGTAAGCAGTCTGTTTTTGAGCTTTGAAAATGATGTAATACACGGTAGCTAAAGTGCCTCTGAACAAAGAAATTTTAGTCTCTAGGAAGTTTGTGAAAGTCTTAAGTCCAAGTCTTCCAAGGATGAAAACAAAATGCACTTCTGTGCAAACTAATAATCTATAGTAAAAAGATACATCTTTATCCAGCAGTCAGAGGAGGTGTGGTCTCTGCACGTTCACTGATACCCCGGTACTATTTTTTAAGATCCATGGAACTGTCAGGACACAGGTGTAGACCACATTGCCCCCTAGAGGCCATAAGAGACAAGGCTGGGCCTTCAGGCTAGCATTGAGCTGTCCTGGAGCTGTGTATGCAGGCCTCGGCAGAAGTTCTGGAGAAGATTCTGCCCACAACTGGGCTGCATGTATCCAGATAGAGGCATGGCCACCGACCAAGTTGAGAAAGGAAAGATGGTCTTGAGAAATTAAGTAATGTGAAAAAAGGCTCTGAGACAGAGACGTGGGAGGACCCCGTCCCATCTCTGGCAGCAGGAACAACCCCTACACCTCAGCTCTTTACCCTTGGGCACTACACTCTTCTAGGAGAAACCCGAACTAGCTTGCCTCAAGAATAGAGGTCCTTTCTTCATCATTTGGGGAGGGAAGTTCTGAGGAGCTGAAGGTTCTGGAAAAGGACTGGGCTCTAGGTGGCTAAGGGAGTCCTGAGACTTGGTGAGAGCCACCGCAGCAATCTCCGTACTCCCGGGAGGTCGCACAGGCTGTAGTCAGTGTCAATATGGAGCCTGGTACAGAAGGCATAGCACACCCGCCGAGAGGCCTTATCCTTGACGAAGTCTTTGTGTTCTTCATCTGCAGTCCTAGCTGTGAACTGGGGTAACCTCACTGACCCGCAAAGCCAGTGTGAGAAACAGGCAACGTGAGGGCAGAAGTACTCATTTACTGCAGGGCTCTGTAGGCAGAGGCTGCTGCATTGAGACCTATCTCCCTGCTCTCAGCTGACAGGGGCAACCGCTTGGTCCAGTGGAGCTGTGCCAACTGTAGCACAGTCTCAAATGTCACACTCACAGATCCCTAGAGCCACTGCTACTGCGAGTTCAGAGCAGAAGTGAGTGCTCTCAGTGGCAACGCGCAGGTGCGAATGCAGGAGGGCAACCACTATGCAGACGACATGTGATTCCAGCTCAGGCACAAGGAACAGGCTGAAAAGGGAACCGCTCCCACCACCAACAGAAAGCTCCTCTCTCAGATATGAACAACTGTATGCTGTGCACACGTCTGACTATGTGCTGACACATGCTAGCTGATTGCATGTTGGCACACATGCCTGACTGACTGTATGCTGAGTACACATGCTTGGTGCCTTGTTGTAGGAATTGTAGTGTATTTTTCTTCTCTGTGTGTATTGTGTGTGGGTAAGCATATCCCTGTGTGTGTGCAAAAGCAGGAAGCCTTTAGCCATCCTGTCCCACGACTGTCCACCTTACTCACCTGGAGCAGGGTTTCTCCATTAGCCTAGAGCCATGCTGGTAGCCAACCAGCCCCAGTGACCATGCCTATATCTGCCCATGGCTGTAGTGTAAGGAGAGGGGGTGCAGGCCTGCTTTTCGTCCTGCCCGGCTCCCGC
>LOJH01012909.1:993-11636 GCA_001685095.1 Ellobius talpinus | reverse complement strand
GTGTGTGTGTGTGTGTGTGTGTGTGTGTGTGTGTGTGTGTGTGTGTGAATTCCTGCCTTTAAGTTGGGTGCCAACATGTAGCATGAGTTCTAATAGGTGTTAGTAATAAAAGCCCAAAGTCAGATATTGGGAGAAATGCTGAGATCAGAGAGATAAAGGCACAAAACCATGGCCACCTTACCTCCTCTCAATTTCCCAGCCAAAAAGAGACTGAGTTCCTGTTTCCTCCCACCTATCACTTCCTCTCTCTTTTGAGCCATATCACCTCCTGTCTTTCTGTAGAGATTTCAAGACCTCTATGGTTAGCCAGTGGCTACTAGCTCCACCCTCTGATCTTCATTTGTACAAACAAGATATCATCACAGAAATTAGAAAGAGATGCATCTTTTCACTTGTCCCAAAACCAAAATAAATAAATAAGTATGTGCCATACTCTAGCCCCGCCCTTTCCTTCGATTTGGTCATCTCTATCCAAATTCTTGGCTTCTCTGTAACTAATTTGGGCTGGCTAGTCATTTACTCCACTCTCTGATTCAAGCATAACTTTATAATCAGTCTTGGAGTGTCACAGTGCCATCAAATATCTTGCAACACTCAAGGGATCCCGTGTTACTGCATTAATCATGAATCATGCTATGATTTCATAACTAAATCACACCTTACATGTTTTCAGAGTCTTCTTTTTAATTAGGATGTCACCACATAAAAGTATTCTATTTTTTCAAGAATAAAAAGGTACTTACCTTTCAAATCACTGGTGGTGAGTTATTTTGGAACCTGTCTAAGTCTCTAACTCAGTGCTCAGATTATACATTTTGCTCAGCTTGCATATTTGATTTGACTATCTTTGACCATTTTCAGTTAACTGTCTCTGCGTTCTATACCTTCTTTATCTTCTTTCCACAGAGAGTATAATGACTTCTGGTAATTTTCTTAAACTCATGGAGTTTCTTTCACACTTTTTGAATTGAATATCATTCAAACCCCTGTGTGTTTGTCTACTTTGTGTGGTATTAGTTTTCTTTAATTACATATAATCCCAATAAATATTAATGGTGATTTCTTCTTTCTTTAATTTGTGTTTATTACTTGTATGTGTGTATGTGTGTGTGTGTGTACACATGCACATGTGCACATGTGTGCCTTAGTATATATATGGAAGTCAGAGGACACATCCAGGAGTTGGTTCTCTTCTTATACCATGTTGCTGAATCTGAAATCAGATCATCAAGCTTGGTGGAAAGTGCCTTAATTACTAAATTATCTGGCCAGCTCAAAGTAAGGATCTTTTCTAGGGCAGCCATCCCCAAATCTTCCCTACTGAATATGGGCTTTTCCACCCACAGTTTTTCTAATTATCTATGCATATTAATTTTTATTTTCTGCAATTAGAGAAGGAAGGATTTACTGTGGTTCACAGGTTGGGGATAAAGTTTCTATGGTGGCAGGAGCTGAAGAAGAGCTGATCATATTGCATCTACAGAAAGCAGAGAAAGATAAATGGTATGCCTTGCTCAGTTTCTCTTCTTTATCTAAAATCCCAAAGAAGGTGTCGCATACACCGAGGCTGGGTCTTCCCACCCAATTAATCTAGTTTAGAAACTCCTTCAGAAACATGCCCCGTGATTTGTCTTCTGGGTGACTCTAGACCTTGCCCAGATGACAGTCACTATAGCCAGTACACGTTTTTGGGTCTTCACAGGGGAAGAGGAGAAAGTTTCAGATGTAGGATTTCCCACTCTTTACTAATTATTAGGACAGCTTGTTACCATCACAGATGCCAGCAGAATACTCAATGATCCTAGGTGACAGATGCATTTTGAGTGTAATGTGGCTGCTGGTCTCCCTTACCTCCATCTTCCAAGTTTTGTGGCAATGGTGTAAAGTGGCCACATGGACATTGCACATAGCAGGATGGATTCACAACTAAAGAATACCACTTTTGAGAATCTGGTGCTTTCATATCAAACCCTAGCCTTTTACAAAAGGAATCCATTACAACCCCCTTCAAGGTTTCTTCTGCAAATGCAAGCTTGAAAAATATTAGCCTTGAATTCTCATTTTAGCCACACTCAGTAATAATATTCAAAGACATACACAGTCCCTTGTAAACTGCTTCTCACAAAGGAAGGGCCATGTATATTCCTTATACCTTGTATCTGCATCTACTAGCCAATTCACCAAGGCAGAAGGAAGGTCTCTATTTTTCCTATTATTGAGCAACTTAATTGTTTCTCACAAGAATCATTAAACATTAACGTTCTTCCCATGGTCTCCAGCTGAGGTTCAGAGGCATAGCAAGGGCAACTCCCCAGTTGATACTCCTCATTTTTGAACTATCTTGTTTCAAAAGAAAGACAGCCAGGCAAGATAGTGCACACCTTTAACCACAGTACTCAGGAGGCAGAAGCAGGCAGATCTTTGTGAGTTTGAGGCCAGCCTGGTCCATAAAGTGAGTTCCAGGACTGTTACACAGAGAAACCCTGCCTTGAAAAACCAAAATAAAAAAGACATAAAATTTTATTTGTGTAAGTCTCCATGTTTTAAGATTCTGTTCTGAATTTAACTGATGTTCTTCATGAAGCATTTTATTTTGAAGATACCCTAAGCATCTCACAAAATGTCAATGCCCAAAATAGTATCACCAATCAAGTGGAGTGTTTATAATCAATGCAGAAATATGTTCTAAGTCCAACAGTGACCCCACACAGAGCCTCACATTAAATCTGGTCCAGTGCTTTCCATAGTCAGTACTGTAAGAACATGAAGACTTTCTTCCTCTTTTGCACTGAGCTTAACTGATGACATCTTTTGGGAAATGACCTTGCTTGGGAAAGTAACAGTGACTTCAATATCATCCCTTGGTCTTAGGGCAGGGAGGGAGCTACATTTTTATGTGTTATTCAGCCTAAAACAAAATGCTTTATTTTTTGTTCTGTTTTGATTTTAAATTTCCACCATAGTAACTTAGTTCTTCCCCCATGCATTTTACTAAAATCACCAATATTCTTATAACTCCTTAAATAGGAGGACATGAAGCTTCTAATACAGTGACTATTTGTTGCATTAGTTTCATTAGTGGTCAGTTTTAAAAGTAGATGTTGGGTAATTCAATTATCCTATAGACTTTGGGAGATACAGTCTTCTGGGTAGTAAAGGGGGATTGTATGAAGGATGAGTGTGCTGCTTAGCCTATGTCTACTTGGTACAAGCTAGAGTTCTATGAAAGGAGGGAACCTCAATTGAGAAAATGCCTCAATAAGATCCAGCTGTCAGGCATTTTCTTAATTAGTGATTGATGGGAAGAGTGGTGTGGAATTCCCCTTTGTAAGTTGCAAATAGGTTTTATTATGATTGGTCAATAAAGAAGATGCTTTGATCAATGGCAGGGCAGAATATAGCAAGGCAGGAGATCCAAGCAGAGACAGAGGAGGAAAGAAGGTGGAGTCAGTCAGACCCCAAGTAGCTGCCGAAGGAGAAAGATGACAGAAACTTACTGTTTAGCTTTAGCCTTGTAACAATACAAAGATTAATAGAAATGAGTAAATTTAAGATATAAGAGCTAGTTAAAAATATGCCTGAGTCATCAGCCAAACACTGTTGTAATTAACATAGTTTCTGTGTGATTATTCATGTCTGGGAAGCCAGGAAACAAAAATACAGTCTCTGTTTAGAGGAGGGCCCAGCCAATGGTGGGTGGTCCCATCCCTGGGCTGTTGGTCCTGGGTTCTTTAAGAAAGCAGACTGAGCAAGTCATGAGTAGCAAGTCAATACACAGCACCCCTCCATGGCCTCTGCATCAGCTCCTGCCTTGAAAGTCCTGCCCTTTTTGAGTTCTTGTCCTGGCTGATAACAGCAATATGAAAATGCAAGCCAAATAAACCATTTCCTCCCCAACTTGCTCTTTGGTCATGGTGTTTCATCACAGCAATAGTAATCCTAATTAAATCAGTGAGCACACTTATTTTCAGTGGTGAGCTAACACAATGATCAAGGTTCCATAATGCAACTATATTACTTGATGTTCTCAGAAATTGCAAGAGATGGAGCATTTGCTGCCCATTTTACAGATATTGGTTTAGCAAGGTTCAGAGATTTGCTCCAAGTAAAAGAGGTAATATTGAAACCCAATCTAATCTTCATAGTCCATAACTAGACTCCTTTTCCCGAGAAGCTGAAAACCTGTGTCCTTTCTCAGTGCTGACCTACTGGTTATGACAACCTTGCCTGTGAGTGTTCACCCGATGTAGCAGTAATGCGGCTTTAGTGAGAGTGGCTTCCATTTATAGCCCTGGAAAGGGAGCGATGAAAGGAGAGGAGAGAATGCAGAGTTTAATCCAAGTCTGACACAGGCTTCTGAGATAAAAATTACAAGCAGAGTCTAAAGATACTTGAACACAGAAGAGCCTGCATCACTGGGTTATTATTTCGGGTGATGCCGGTTAGCAAAGCGCATCAAGAGGAAGCCTCTGCAGAAACTGGTTCCTTTGAAATTCCTTTAATTTTTAATGTCTTAAAATAGATATTTAAAGGCCTCTGCTAAATATGCCACTTTTTGTTTTCATTTACAGACTGTCTGATTTTGAAACATAAATATAACTGAGAGGGAACGGAGTCCAGGAACTAGAACAGCACTCTTCACTGTGATTTAATCAGTAGATTTGGCTGTGAACTTTTCAAGTGGCTGGGCTCTGTAATGAACTGCTTATTTTCCCAGTTATCATAATAGAAAGGGCATGAACCAGAAAGCCGTTCCACAGCGCCTTGTGACTGGCCCAGGGAGGGGGGAGGCACCACTCTGGGTTTCCAGCCAGTGACTCAGCTCTGTGAATTCATTATCATCCCTTTCCATGATAAAGTCTCACACCATGAGAAATCTGTTCATCTGCCTGCAGAGACGACCGATTCTGAGTGCAGGACCCCACTCCTCACCTGCTTGGGATGTGCAAGGTTGATCTAGATAAAGCTGGTTTGATGCCGTCATTTTTCCTCCTGCTCTGCCCATCACCATCTCTTCCTGTAGTCTTCCAGCAGATAGCACTCCTTGGTTTAAATATGGTGGCTGGCCCTGGGGGTTCTCTGTCCTCTCTGTTAAGGGTTTTTGGTTTGCTTTCTTTCTGAGACTACCCATGTTGTGCCATAATATGCTGTGTGATGCTTGTTTATGTAGGTATAAATAATTACTTTCCTCACTGAATTGTTTCTGGAGATTTTCTGTGAGTTGTATCTCTTTATGTCTTCGATCTGTCTTTTGCACACAAATGTATACTTAATTAAAAGAGGGTAAATGAATCCTCTATTAAGAATTTTTGCACTATTAGTTCTGAAGTTTTTTTTCCATAGCAAAAAGCTTTTTACATTGATTATATTATTTGTATTTGGCTTTTGTAGCCTACAAATCAATGATACCTATGACTCAAATAAAAGTTTTCACTAATTGATATATTTATAATTTAATATTATAAACCTAACATGGCTTATGTTTATGAAATTAATATAATGTTATTCATATATTAAAGCTATATATTTAAATTTCACTTTTATGAACTTTGGACCATTAATTTCTGTTTTTTTAAATATATTAAATTCTAAAGCTCATATACTCTAATTTTTCAAAGAAATATCAGCTTGGCTTACATTTTACAGTAAAAAGAAGTAGTTGCTGCAGAAATATAATTGAATATTTTCCTAAAGATTCATGCAAGTAGATTTACTTTGAGTTCAAAAATAAGAAAATTTGACTTTTGGTATACATATTAAAATTATAATTTTGCTGCTATATAAGATATAAAATAGTTAGTAATCTAACAAGTATTTCCTAATGACTCAGCAGAGGTGATTCATGATGATGAGTGCTGTGCAGTGTCCCTACGGGTTTAGGAAAAATAAATTAATGAGATAATAGTCTTTTTTGTCATTTAAACTTTAAGCAATTTAGTGAATCACTGCCTAATGAGGAAAACTCTAAAATATTGGGTAAAATGTCCTTTCATGCACTTAAAAGTTACTTCAGAGGATCAAATAGTTCACAGAGAACCCATTAGTAATAATCCCTCTTACTACTTCCCCTTCAGAGCTGTTTATAACAACTGTCAACTAACCAGGAGGATGGCTACTGGTCAGCAGTGGGATGCTGGGCGCCTGGCTCCTCCCACAGCCTGGCAGCACAGGGCGACCTTACTAGGGAGGTGAAAGAGGCTGTTCTGTGTTTAACTTGGATAATGAATGTTTGGAGAGAGTCTGAGGGAGAGGCTACTGTGAATGCTGAGACTTCTTCCTGATGATTTCTGTCATGAGAGGTTTGCTAATTACAGTCTGGAGATTTCTAATTTGCTTGCAAGTGTGAAATTTTGAGTTCACATTCTAGAATTGAAAGCCATTTAGCTCCCACTCTTCAGTACATATATAGACCCAGGTCTGTAATATGCTATCTTAATTGAATTCTGTTGAACTTCCTCTTTGGCGCTGTCTAAGACACTATTATATTTTCTAAATAACCACAAAATCTGCTTCATTTTCCTATCTTTTAAAACTCTTCAGTGTCTGAAATAACAGTTGATGAATACTCTGTAAATTTTCTTTACTAATGTTTCTTCTTACCTACTATCATTTTCTTAGCAATTTCGGCCTTCAAAATGAACATCATGTGGGACTTGAAATGGAGAAAGAAAAATATCAACAATACCACTTGTCGAAATGTGGCCTAGTCCTGCATTTACTATTCTTTAACCATAATATGCAGTAGATGGAGGGCAAAAATAGCAGCAATAATAACAACACTCTCTGAGTATATTAATTTTTCAACACTGTGACTACAGTACCTGATAAAGAGAATCTAAGTCAGAGAATTTTGCTTTGGCTCTAGTTTTGTAGGGTGTGAGTCTATCCTTGAGGAAGGCACAATGAAATGGTCTGGTTCTCCGCAGTAGGAACATCTGTCAGTGTCTGTTGACATCACAGTATACCAGGAATCAGAGAGCGAGGTAAGAAGCAGGAACCTGTATGGCCTTCAAAGCCTGTTCTTAGTGAACTGTTTCTGCTAACTAAGCCCCAAATCCTAATGCCTCTGTAGTCTCCGGAAAAAGACTGCTAGTTGGGGATAAAATGTTAAAAAACATGAGCCAGGTTTAGGGTTTGGGATTCATGCTTAAATTATAAGAGTGGACAGCTTGAGTAGGGAGAAACTTTATCTGTAGAATATGTAGACACCCTTAGAGTTGAAAGGAAGAGTGAACAAGGAAGCTTGAGAGGAAAGGATCTATGTTCTGGAGCATGTCTCTACAGCAAGGACCCCGAGATGGTCTCAAGAACCATTGCTGAGATGAGGACACAGAGAGCAGCATTTGCTTTTCTTTTGCATTCGCCACAGTTTATGAGATTTTGTTCAACTCTCAAGTTGGCAAGACTGGAACTGACTTGGAAAAGTTAGGTCAGCTGGGTTGCTTCGGCTGTGCCAGTGAAGTACAAGAAAAGATCGTGAAAGAGAATCTCGCACTGTTTCAGGCTCTGAGGGGAAGGCTGAGTGTGTCAATATTTTCCTACTAAGATAGCACATGCTTCCACCAAGAGAATCTCATGGTTCTTGTGGAAAACAGAAATGGGGACTGCATGACCTCAAATGACATACGTCTATCTCACAGCATCCTTAAACTCTGACGTAACTGCATGGCACCTGCTCCAACTATATGTAGAGGCTACACTGTAACATGGCTTCATGCCATCCTCATATCAAGTGAGAATCAGCAATTCATAAGACTTTACAGCATAGACTAGAAAGTCAGATAGAATGAACTCAAAATTCTGTTCTACATCTTCAGAATTATAAAACTCTGAAGATTGTCTAGCTGCTCTATACTCCCACTTAATTCTAAAAGAGACATAGTAATAATCACCTGTGAAGGATGGAATAATGATTATTTGTGTTGTTATATGTATAATATTTAATACATCTTTATTTAGTTTACTATTAAAACTAAGGAACACACAGAATTAGGATATACATCTCACCTCGTGATATCAAGATAGTGATCAATTTAGTAGATTAATTTACTCAGTGGTCACCTACTTGGTTATTCAATGTTCTAATCCCCCCAAATAATTAGACAACCTCAAGGGTGTGTTTTAAAATTAAGGTAAGAATAAAACTCATATACATTAGATAGTAAAGGGTAGTGTCAGTTGACACCAGGTAAAAAAGTACACAAGAATTGAGATATGGAAAGTTAAGGACAGAAAAAAGTATAGAATCAGAAATCATTCCATAAAGAAATCCAGAGGTTCACAGAAGTCATAAGAAAGGCAGGGAAAATAAAGCAGATACATGGATTCCACACAAAGGCAACTCATTTGTAACAGTACGTATTTGTCTGCCCTAAGTTTCTCATCATTTTAGAACCAAAGCAACAACTCCATGATTTAGTAATGATTAATGGTTAGCTAAACCCCCATAAGGGAGATATGAGTATGTTTAGAAATGGGAACAGATGGATTAAACTGGAGGAATCAAACAGGTATGTTGTTCTTACACTTCCCATTCTTATCAACTTTAAAATAGTATCACTAAAAAAATAAGAATTATTGATAGCATTTATTTTATATTCAAATGTTCCAAGCACAATGGTAAGAACTTTATGTTTACAGTACCAGTTCTAATCACATATTTTTGAGAAAACTACAAAAGCATAAAGTGCCAAAATGCATAAAATTTGACTGTCATCTTTATGAGTCTTAGCACAACACTTAGAATAGGACCTTGTACATATGAGATATTTCTAATGTTATAAGGTCCTTGACTAAAAAATGAAGTGTTGATATTTGAAATAATGTGTTCAAGTCAAATAATTATAAATTTTGGAATTGGGTTTTAAAGTTAGATAACTTGACCCAAGAGATGACAGTTTAGCTCACAGTTTACAGCCAACCCAAGTCTGACTCCAAGGCACACCCACAGATCCAGTTCTCCCATGTAGGCACATTCTCTGTTACTATACTTCCTCTTGTTGCCAGAATAAAATATGTCATGATACAAAACAGTGAAGAAACAATCACTAGCTACTTGATATAAGAAAAGATAATAAGAACTAAGTACTAAAGACTCCAAAGCTTCTCACTGCAAAGATATAAAAGATTGGCTTTCATGTATGATGCAGGATTTGAAGTCACCTATTCATGATCCAGTGAAGAACTGGGTTAGAATAAGAACAAATATGAGCTTATTTTATGGAAAGAATAGAGGAAGGGCTATGGATATATTCATGGATATGGGGAATAAGCATGACAAATCATAACAAAATTGGAATATTATAATGCCATGAAGAAATCCATTATTTTGTCATCCTAAAAATTACTGAAAATGAATAATTTCAAAGAATATGTGCAAGGAAAGTTGTACTGATCTGATATAGGGAAACTCATTTTGTCTGGTAGGATTGAGGATTTTGAAGGATTGAGGAGTGATAGGTTGAGAAAAGAAAGGCAGTTGATAAGATGAAACATGTGAGTAGTACAGTCTTAGAACAGCTACTTAATGTGATAAGGCTTGAGTACAACTTATAACTTCAAAAGGAGAACAACAACAAAATGAAACCAAGGAGATTGTGCTTTATTTTATCAAAGAAATGAAGACACAGTCAGATTAATGTTTTCAGTAAGATTGCTGGTGGTTTGATAGATGGCAAAAAAAGATGGGGTACAGGAACCTATGCAAAAATGTAGAGCAGAGATGATTAAGGCCTGAATTGAGGCTGTAACAGTGGGATTCATGTAGAATCAATAGGATTTAGAAGGGATTGAATTTCAGTGTGATGGACAGATAGAATCCAACTCTGAAATCCTTGTTGAGGAAAGTGGGCAAAATATTAACAACAGTAGTCCCCAAAGAGAAGCAACCAGCACAAGCAGATTTGTCTAGGGAGGAAGAAAAGCATACTATAATTATAGAACATAGTCAAAGAATTCTTTTGAATGTGAAAGAATAATAGATGCACATGTAATGATAAGGAATTGCCTATTTTTATTTCAGCCCTCCAGCTGGGAAGTAGCCCTGTGAATCAGCACTTTCATTCAGTTACTAGATTTTAAGGTACTTAACTCCATATGTTATTTCAAAAGGCATACAGAACAGAATCTCTCTCCCTGTTTTCCCATCTTTCTCAGAAGTTATGAGTGCCTAAGTTGATGATTTCTCTTTTGTGTACATATGAGGATAGATAACTGCAGTTTAATGACTATTTGAGGTACAAAGTGTATGTGTCATAGACTTTTGTTTTGCTGTTGTCATATGAAGCCTTTTATTTCTTTTGTTTTTATTGATATTGAACAGACCTGCACCTGTAGAAGTTAGATCGATTTAGGAAATAACCAGGCTAGCTAAAAGATAAAACAATTATATTTTTATTTATTATAAGGGAAAAACTCACAAAACAGGAACAAGAAGTCCAAACTCAGCTGCACAGAGAAAGAGCGCACCTGGATTGCATACCATTTTTCTCTGGATCCCAGAAAACCACCCGCTATCTTGGTCCAACCTCTTAAAGATAATTGGTTAACAAGGCTTCCCCATCATCTCCCCCTTTTGTCTAAACAAGAGTAATCCAAACCCAATACCAAACTATATACAATAGGAACAGATATCAAGTATAAAA
>LOJH01012907.1:1926-25231 GCA_001685095.1 Ellobius talpinus | reverse complement strand
GGGAGAGGGTTGAAGGGGAGGGGAGAGGAAGGGAGAGGAGCAGAGAAAAATGCAGAGCTCAATAAAAATAATTTAAAAAATAAATTTAAAAACATGGGTTTTTTTACATTTTAATTAAAATATAATTCCATCACTTTTCCTCTTCCCTTTCCTCTCTCCAGACCCTCCCATGGCCCCTAATTCATAGCCTCTTTTATTTTGATGATAATTGTTATGCACACACACATACACACACACACACACACACACACACACACGGGCAAACATATAAGTACAAACTGAGCAGTCCATTTTGCTGTTTGTGTATATGTGGTTTCAGGGCTGATCCTTTTGTTTAGAAGAACCAACCAGGGAGCTCAGCCCTGAGAGGCTATGCCTTCCTTTCTCAGTGGGTTAATTGTCTGTTGTTCTGTCTAGGGATAGGGTCCTGAGATTTCCTTCCTTCCGTATTAGCGTGTCTATTAACATTGTCATTGTTCAGGTCTTGTTTATGCAGCCATTTCTAGAAAGAGTCAGTCCCAAAACAGACTTTCTGATGTTCTAGCTCTTATACTCATTCCATCCTCTCTTCTATGAAGTTCTTTGAGCCACAGATGTAGGATCCAAAAATGTGATATGTATGTGTGTGTGAGATGTGTTATGTCATATATATACGTGAATAACACTCATTTATAAAAAATAAAATTATTAAATTTTCAGGTAAATGAATAGACCTAGAAAATATTATATTGAGTAAGGTAACCCTGAAAGACAAACACCACATTCTCTCTCATCTGCAGTGCCTAGCTCCAGTCTTCAGACATGAGTATGTATCTTGGAGTAACTACAGAAACTAAGAAAATATAAAGGGACCATGGGGGTGGGGCGGCTTGAGAGAATAGCAAGATACAGGTGATATGAAGGGGAAACAGAAAAATGGGGAGGGAAGTCAATAAAATAGAAGAAGAAGAAGGGAGGAGAGAGGGGCAAATAGCACCAAGGCTGCTTGATAAAGCTTTAAGGAATCATATTATTTTATTATTATTATTATTATATACTGAAAATAATATGCATAATGTACATAAATGTATACAAAGTTGTGTATGTGTGGGGTGTTTGTGTGTGTGCGTGCGTGCAGAGTTATATCACTTGGGAAAACAATGCTCCTTATAAGAGACATAGATCAACAAAAACAAGTTACAAGAAATGTCCTTCTTGAATAGTTGGTTAAATTAGTCCAAATGACTCCCCAAAACAATATAGACTATGAATGGAGCTTTTAGTTACCTCTCAAGGATTGTAAACGATTCTCTATTGCTGAAAACATAGCATATGTAAGACATGGGACTCTTGGTTATACAAGTTGGATCTAACTTGAAAGAGGTCTGGCTTCCATAGTACCAGAAAATACTATGCAAGCTTCCAAGGAAGTGAAGCATTTTCCAGACCTACCTAGCTTTGTACCAAAGAACTACAATGATAGCCAGCATGGCAAAACATCTACAAAGACTCAGTAGTGGCGCCTATGTCTTGGCAGTAGCCAATGGACTTACCTACCATTCAGCAGGATGGAAATCATACCTGGTTCTAGAAATCTAGCCAGCTTCCTAGGAGTAGTGAGGCCATGGGTCTTAGACGAGAATCGACTACTGCCCCTTTGCTGAACCGGCATAATTCCTGACCACACCTTTAATATTATCTTTATACCCACAGATAAGTATAGCTACCATCTCTCATCAAAGAAGCTCCTCTTCATACCAAATGAGGACCACACAGAAAAATCACAGCTGGATACACTGTAGAAATCAGCAGGTTGTGTGGAGCCAGCTTTGTTTCTCCTTTCTAATCCCACATACATCATCCTGTATGAGATCTATACATGGTATACATCTGTTACCAACTTTGTCTTTGATTTACAGATGTCTAGTATAGGATGAGTGTGGAAATAGGTGACATTATCGTTTGTTCTGATCTCTATATGTCTCAAAGATGGTTCCCAATGTTTAGTCCTTAGGATCGTCTAACGTTACAAACAGTTCTTGCTTCTGTCATATCTCTTGATTACTTGCTGATGTATGTGAGTACACAAACACATACACACAGCACACAAAGCACAACATACACAATGTATGTACATTGTATATACATGTGTGTGTATGTATGTATATGGCTATTGTTTGGCTTCCCCAATAGGATCTAACCTCCTTAAACTTTCAGATTTTATTTCCTGTTGCTAATGCATGCTCAGAACCCAGAAATTACACATACATGTTTGTAGATTATAGGATGATTGGATCCAAAGCCTCTAACCTCCTCACTTACTTTCCACCATTTGCAAGGGATTTCACGCAACTCTGGGGAACGCTCATGAGTATCATCTTTTCCTGGCACAGAGGAAAACACAGAAAGCCAGAGTGTTCATCTAAGGCCACAGAGCTGCAGTGGCAGGGAGCCAGGGCCCTATGCCTATCATGCTTTCTGTCTTCCACTCCCCCCTTTTTCCCCACCACATGAAGCCTTAGTCTCATTTACTTGGGCATCAAGAAGGAAACAAGATTCATTTTGTCATGTTTGTCATTGGGATCCGGCCTCAGAATACAGAGTGTCCTCTGCTTCCAGCCTCACATGAAGATTAAGCGTCAGATGTTTTCCTAAGTCTTCACTCGCTGTCATTTGTCTTCCAAGGAAGCCAGGAGCTAAGTGCTACACTGCTGCCCCAAGAATGGAGCTCTTCCAAAAACTTCCAGCCCTTTCCCATTGCCTTCCATCTCTGTGGGCCACCGGGGGACAGAAGGATGACAGAGAAAAGCCTGTGGCATCCCTGATGAAGAAATATCCCAAATCATAAGGCCAGCTGTTAACAGGAATGACAGTCAACAAAGGAGGAATCACAGAAACATATGCCCCAAGCTCTTGGCTCTGGTGGTGAAGGGGATCAGGTGCCAGGGTATACAATTCCCCCTTTGCTTTCCTGAGAAAACTGACAGACTGAGGATGGAATGGAGACTGACAAGAATGGAGACCGTCACATCCCTAAAGTGCTAAAGACCCCAAAGATCCCTTGTGAAGAGAAGGCCCTCAACTGAGAGGAAGCGAGAAGGGGGTGGGGGATAAAAGGAGTCGCATTGCTGGGTTCTCACCAGGCAAGCTGGTTTCTATTTAAAATATAAAAGAGGAGAAACATGGGTATGACAACAATGTCTGTTGTGACTGTTTTAATTAGAGAAAAATCAATAATATGTGTTATGGATGAAAGATGGTTTGGCCGTGTTTACTCCCACCGTCTGTTGCTCGTAAACACGCATGCACAAAACTGTCAGTTCATCTTGTACAGGCCCCATGTCATTTATCAAGAGGCCAACTCGGGAGGGAGAGGAGGGGTGAGAGATCTCACTAGGGTGGGAGGGAATCTGAAGAGCAGGGAGTCTGGGAGAAGCCAAATGTCTTTTCTGCCACCCACTGGGAGCCCTCCTTTCATTTCCTTCTGCTCCCACTTTAAAGGGGCACAAGAAAGAGAAGGATCACTGGGAGGGTGCACAGAGGAAGAAAATGGGAACAGAAAATAACAGGACTAAGAAGAACAAAACCAATACAAACCCCTAGACAGGACAGCGATGCCAAAACACAGAGCAGTCTGCTCCTGCCTAGACATTTGGGGGCTCAAAGTAAGCAACTTTAGTCAAAAGAAACAATTTGTTGATTCATAAAAAGTGAAATTATTGTTGATTCTTATTTCTACTTTTGTAATTATTTCTCATTTCCCCTTTTTTTTCCTACATTGAGCATGTATTAAAGGGAAGGGTTCTGAAGAATATAAACTCTGCTTTCCTGGGTAGCTCAGAACTTCTGTTCCTTTGCTGTCCGTCCATGGAATCAGGATATCTATGCCAAGAGACCGAGGCAAGAGGGTTACAAGTTCAAAACTAGCTGAAGTTACAAAGTGAGTTCAAGACTCGTCTGGAAATTTTAATGAGGCCATATCTAAAAATAAGTAAAGAGAGGGCTGAGGACATATCTGAGCAGTAGAGAGCTTAGGCACCATGTGCAAAGACCTGGGTTCAACTTCCAGCAAGCACGCGTGAATGGAGGGGTGGGGTGTAATACTCTAGACAGTGCACTTGAAATGTATCCGGGTTTTAGGCCTAACGCCTTAGCTGGGAAGACAGCTGGTGGGAATCTGGGTCTGAGTGATGGAAGCTCACCAAGAAAGCTGGTGGGAAGTTGAAAGACTCACCCTTCCTGATTTAAAACTCAATACAAAAGCAACTGTGGTTTTAAGAAGAATGGTAATGCAACAGACGCATGGGCTAGAGTTTCTAAAGTCTATGTATGTTGATATTCAACAAGGGTTCCATTCAATAAGGGAAATGATGGGATGTTCATCAAAGGTGGCTGAGGCAGTGAGATAGCCACATGCAACAGAATGAAGCTGGAGTCCACCTGAGAGTATGGAAAATTTTTTTAAAGTCCAAGTGGATCAAAGATAAATGTAAGAGCTAAACTTAGAAAACTCTAGGGAGAAGATACATGGATAATATTTATGAATTTGGATTTGGCAATTTATTCTCAGCTACATCCTAAAAGTGGGAGCAAAAGTATTCTCATAGAGCAGACCAGGTTAGAACTAAAATGTTCTGGACATCACAGAACATTATCAGAAAGGTAGAAACACAAACTACAACATGGATGGAATTAACTTAAAATCTCAGGTATGTTAAGGGGCCAGGCTCCAAGAGACATGGAAACTCTTATAACTTTACACAAAAAAAATCAGAGAATCAAATTAATAGGAAATTAATCAAATCAAATTAATAATTGAAAATATATCCCCCAAGTCATCCACAATGTGCAATCAGCTCAGGAGAAGATCATTAGGCATTTGGGAAATAAAAATCAAAACTCAGTGAGATGCAATTTCACACCTACTGACATCACCAGAATGATATTTTTTCATGAAAAATAACAAACGCTCCTGAGGATACAGAGAAATGGGAACGTCCATGCATTGATAATGGGAATATAAAATGGTCCAGTCACAAACTGTGGGGAAGTATGGCAGCTCCTCAAATAGTAGAACAGAGAATCATCATGTGACCCAGAAATTCTGCTCATAGAACTGGTAACAGGTGCTCAAACAAACGTGTTCATGGATGTCTCCTGGAAGAGCATCCTCAACAGCTGAACTGCACGTCCATGGATGAGTGAGTGGATGAGCTGAGAGCTGGGTTTTTTAGCATTGTGATTACAGTATTGGTGTTTTCTTAAAGCAATGCACACCCCTAGTGGTTTCTGTTAGTACAGAGCCCCCCGCCATCTTCCAGCCCGGTTGCTATAGAAATAGTTTATGTAGAACTAGGAACTATAGAAATAGCTCTGTTTGCTAACATGTGCCTTTGGCGATAGACGGGCATTTCTGGCTCCAAACCTTGAAGTTCACAACCATTTCCACAGCCGCCTCAGTGCCCAGCATGGTAAGGATGTCGGCTAGGCAGCCTTCCTACTGTTCAGAAAATTTCACTCCTGCAGCTTCTTGGCTGCTTTTGAGGAATCACTATATGAGGTGAGTGAACCCCTCGGTGTGCTGGTATTTAAACTGTGGTCAGATGGTTAAAACAGAAATGAAGAGACGGTTTAGTTCATAAAGGGCGGTCATGAACGTTCGCCTTCTTCTTGTGTTCTCTGGTAGGACACGACGCAGCTCTGCTGCTACCCACAATAAAAATGGAGAGGCTGAGCGTTGTTATTTTAAGGCTGCCATCCTGGGGAAAACAAAACACAGTAAATGAGAAAGATGCTTAAGACAATGTGGTGACTTTGTTCCAGGAAAACATTTGGGTCCTTTCACTGGGACAGGGGGTGAAAAGGTTGTCAGGACCTTCTCCCGGGCTCTGGCTGACAGTGAACATGTGTTTCCTCCGTTTTCCCGACTCGCCAGTAGCCAGAACACTGCTTGTTTTCGGCGGAGGTTGTCAAAAACAATTTCAGTCTAGAGACAAGGGATGATAAAAGAGGTTTTCAAACCGTTTTCCACTGTGCCATTCGCAGCCCTAGAGAGGAAAGATTGTATTACAATCTGGGTGCAAAGGGCTACGTTCCCCTGGAAGAGCACAGAGCATCCTTCACCCCGTCTGATGCTTCCCAGTGTCCCAGGCACCTGGAGGACACACGGCAGTAGGCTCAATTAAGTGGATGCTCCAGAAAAGCAAGGCAGGGTGGGGACAGTGTGTTGAGGGGAACACCCCAAAGCCTCTCCAGCAGTTTGTTTAATCTGCTGGCCACACGTCTGGTTCTATTTTTAGAGTCACTTTTAGGGCCAAGGGCAGGACAGACTTCAGAGTTGGGTACAGCAGGCGCAGTGGCAGCCACAGGCAATCCATTTCCCAGGGACCACTCTGTGGCATGTGGATTCTGCCTTTTTCAGAGTAGCACAGGATGGGGGTGTGTGCGATGGCTCTCTGTCCTCCCCTAATTTCTGGGCATCCCAAGTCATCCTTGGGATTGCTGCCTAGAAAACTCAAAAGGTAAATTACACACAGTGGTGTACCCTTCTGATCCCAGCACTTGGAAGGCTGAGGTAAGAAACAAGATCAGAAGTTTGAGGTCATTCTCAGCTACAGAGCAAGTTTTAGGCTGGCCTGGAATACAAGAGACCCTGTCAAAAATAGAAAGCATGGCTGGAGGTGGGGGACAAGAGGAGAAAAGAAGGGAGAAGCATGCCTTTAATCACAGCATTTGGGAGACAGAGGCAAGTGGATTTCTGAGTTCAAGGCTAGCCTGGTCTACAGTTTTAGGGCAGCCAGCATGACACAGAGAAACTCTGTCAAAAAAAAAGGAAGAAAGAAAAAGAAAGAAAGAAGGAAGGAAGGAAGGAAAGAAAAGAAAGAAAGAGAGAGAAAGAAAGAAAGAAAGAAAGAAAGAAAGAAAGAAAGAAAGAAAGAAAAGGTGAGGTGATAAACTAAGGAGGTATTTGCATTCTGGGCATAAAATTATACTCATCACTTACACAGCCAGAAAGATTCCTTGCAGGGTTACCTTAGCCAAAAGAAGAGCCCGGGAGCATGTATACAATTTAGTTCACAAAATCAAAACTTGATTTATCTTCAGCTTTTCAGGAACACATCAGTGACATAAATCAAGACGCTGGGGACAGCTTCCCTCAAGAACTTGCGTTACACTCCTACACTGAAAAAGAAACACCCAGAGGCAAAGTTTCCCAGAACCTAAGGCTGAAAACATGTTTCCACAGAAGGTTTCTATTATTATCTTCTTAATGATATACATGGATGGATCGGAATCCCTTCCCTCTGCTTGCGCAGCCGGATTCCATAGCAGCTCTGAAGCACTCACGTGTCTTTCTTTCTTTATTATTTCTGACAATACTTAAAATATTTTCGGCTCAGAGTGGCAAATGTTTCCGCCACTGTAGGAAGATGAAGCTGACAGGTGACAACTATGTCCAGTAACCCCAAGACCAAGGCGAGAGGAGACTTGGGCAAGCCGCGTGCTGAGCTGGCTTTTGCATCTGATTCTAATTTCTTTTCTAGCTATACAGTGTTATCGCCGCACAATTCGCTTTCTGACTGTAACCAGGAAAAGGGTGTTGATAGAGAACGCCAGATATCACCCAAAAAATGTGTGGCGTGAGCGGGGTCCTGCTTCAAACAATGACCCCAGACCCAGTCCTTAGATATACCCAGGGTTCATTGTCTAAACCAATGACATGTGTTATGGGCTGATGAATATGACAGCCACAGGGAAGGACAAACTTGCAACCACTAACGTCCCCTTTAAAGTCTGAGCCGGTGATCCCATGCCAACATATTTGGCCAATGTCAGAGCTTTTGGGCTAAGTGGGCTCAATCAACTGTTTTCAACCTATTCTAGCTCATAATCCCTATTCAGTATTGAGTGTACTGCAGCCTAATGAATGTGGTAATGGAATCCTTGTGTGTGTTTTTCCACAGCAGGGCGCAGATTAGCGTAAGTGTCACATTCTGTGGGCTTGCCCGCTCATTTCTCAGGCGTGCATATGCTGGGGATTTCTCAACTGGATAATAAGAGGACTCTGGCCAGCACATGCAGAGCGGGCACACTGTTTTCTGCAGGCAGTGTGGAGTAAATCTCACCTGGAGGGGAGCTATGATAGATTAGCTTTGTACCTTTGCTTTAAAATGTAATATTTCACCCCAAGGATCCAGTAAGCTGAGAAAAGAAGGATTGGGTTGGATTTCGTGCAGAGTTTCAGAAAACACTGTCAACTTTGACCATGGGGTTGAGGAATTCTTCACCAGCCTCCCAGTTTTTCACACTCATGATGAGTTCAAAGCTCTGGTTGCCAACCAAGATTAGAAAGAATGGAGGTTTTGTTCTCAGAGATGCAAATAGAAGAGGTAGGGAGGCTGCAGAAATTCGCCCGGCTTCCCCTCCACTTTTAGAATCCTCACATGGGTATAAAAGGGTGAGCTAAGCCTACAGGGAAGACTTTCCGAGTACCTTCTTCCAGGGGTCCTTAGCAAAGCATCCCTTGACTGAATCCCACAGATATTGAGAAGTTTCCTCAGAATCTAGCAAATAAGCTTTCACAACACGTTGCATTTCTAGAGACCTACTGTTGACTTTCCAAATTTTACCACAGCCAAGCTATTTGGAAGAAACTCGTGTCCATCCACAGATCGGACACAGATCTAAAATGGAATAATAGTTCTGGTTCATAGTTTCAATCTCCCATAGTCTGCTGTTAGAAAAATCATATCTAAGAACAAAATAGCATTTAGAAGCAAAAGTGTCTGCCAACTATGTGACAACCAAACTGGTCGTCCCCTTCAGCACCCATGCATTCCTCACTAATCCTCATAACTGGGTGTTGAGAGTCCATTGTAGCCAGGAATGGAGCATCATGAATTTGTCTGAACTGGATGCAACCTAGGCTAAGAAGGCTTAAGAAAGCCAGCCTCTCACTTCCGGTGTTGGAACAAGGGAAAGGGACCCAGGAGATAATGTCTTGCCTCCATATTGAGCTGTCTAGATGAGTCAGAGGCCACAGATGCCACTGAGCTGGTTAACTGTCAGCCTGCAGGCAGAAGAGGACCACGGTGGAAATTCCCCAAGGCTGGACTGTGGCCGCCATCCCATCTCCACCTCCTTTTTACCACCTCGTCACGATAGAGGAACCCTGGGTGGCGACTGCATTTAAACTCGGCTGTTGAGCCGACCTTTGCGACTTAACTGAAACAGTATATGTGCAAATCCATAGAAAATCCCTGGCCTTTTACAACTCCGGCCCCAATGGAAATCAGATCACAGGTCTGTTTACAAGAGACCACGACCATTTGGATAAAGACCCATGACAGCACGGCCCAGGATTATTTGAAATTTTAGTAACCTAAGCTTTAAAAATATTCTAAAAGCAAAATAACAAGGGAGAGGTAATTGCCATGAGCTAATTACTTATGATATTTCATATATATATATATATATATAATCGGGGAACAATCTCTGTAAATGCCAGCTCATGGCACTTTGGCAATCACTTGTAATTTTTATTGTTTAAAGAAATGTCAACATTTCCATTTTCCCCCAGCTTCGCTTAACCCGGGCCCGGCACATAGCTGCTCGGGCCACCAGATGGGAACACTTTGCGCTATTGTCTCGGAATGCTTCAATCTTTTGAGGATGAGCAAGTCTTGATCTCAATTTAGTGACAATCGCGGTGCTTTTAAAAAGGGAAAGGCACACGGTGTGCACAGAATGATTTGAAGGTTGAAATGGAAGGTGGTGCCCGTGTTCAGGACTTTCTGAACAAGTAGAGTTCCATTCGCAACTCAGCGAATCCTTCAAGGGGCGTGGGAGAAACATTGGAGATTTAGAAATCTGTTCTGTTGGATGGTTTCTCCCCCCCCCGTCACTTACAAATAATGGCTGTGAAGAAGCAAGCCCCACAGAAGACAGCTTAACTAACTGTGCAGAAGGAGGCCTCAGGAAGTCCTTCCTACCAGCAGAGCTCCCTCTTCTCCTCAGGCTTGTCTGCATTACGGTGAGCGTCAAGCAATTACCTTCCCTCCGTCTCGGCTAGGTGTGCTTTCCCTGGAGAGGGAAGCTAAGCAAGATGTGTTCCAGTACCGAAGGTGCTTAGAAAGACAGGCACCCTAAGGCAACGCCTGCACACCCCTGCTCTGCGCAGGCGCAGGCCCTGAGCAAGGCCAAGGGCCGTCAGGGAGATTTGCAAAGCAAGGGCTGTGGAGAGGCAGTCAAAGCACAGAGAAGAGCAAAGGAACCTGGAATGGCACCCCTGCACCGGAACCTCATTCTGCAAGGCCAAATGCAAGGCAGGCTGAGTAGGGGGCAGCAAGGAACACTGGGGAGGATTAACACAAGAGGACTATGAAGACAGAATAGGATGTATCTAGGAAGGGAAGGAACAAGGTCCTGGGAGCCCATTCACCTACTGACCTACCCTGTATCCTTGAGTGTTCCAATTGCCTCACTGATGTCTTCTTTCCCATTTGTGAGTGTTAAACCTTATAATAAAAAAACAAAAAACAAAAAACCTCATCCTTAAGCTCAATAGTATTTTTTGTATGTGGCTTCAAAGGAGAAAAATGTGAACTTATGGAAGAAAGAAAGAGAAGAAAATGCAGGAAAGGCTGTCAGGAGATTGACTGAGGGGGTGACAGACTTTGTACCAGCAAATTCTTACCGGCTGGCAGTTCAACAGGGAAAATTTTAAAAGATTGCCTAATTGACTAAAAAAAGAAAGGCATCAATATTTGCCTGATGGAATCAAACTAAAAATAGAAATATATTGAAGATTGAAGGGACATTAAAACATGTGGACTATAAGATTAATTCAGGAACATGTTCAAGCTATTCTTTAGCATTGTGAATATAAAGTAATAGTCTATAAAAAAACTTTACACTTTTTAAAATGTAGTTTAGCTTCTGAAGGGAATTATGTCATACCTAATTGTTTTTGGTTTGAGTCTGGAATCCTGACTGGAGTGGCGAGGGAATGAAGAAAGGGCAGACACACAGACTTGTGTACAGAAAAGCTGGGTCAGATCACCGGGCAGTGGTGGTGCACGCCTTTAATCCCAGTACTCGGAAGGCAGAGACAGATGGATCTCTGTGAGTTCAAGGCCAGCCTGGTCTACAAAGTGAGTTTCAGGACTCCAGGGCTGTTACACAGAGATAACCTGCCTCAAAAAAACAAAAAGAAAAAAGAAAAAGAAATAAAGGAAAGGGAAAGAAAGAAAAGAAAAGAAAAAAGAAAAACGGGGTCAGTGGACTCTATGCCCTCTGATATGTTGGTACCAACTACTGTGCAACCTGGGACCTCTGCACATTAATTATGAACAGCTGGGCCTGGGGTGGGAGCTAGTCTCAATAAAGTAGGTCTTTATTGGTACTCAGTCTCAGGCTGTAAACATCTAGGAAGAGAAAGTGGCCAGTATTAGTTTTTGTACACACTGCCAACATTCACATTCAGATTGGAGAAAGGATTTGCCAGTTCTGAGCCAGACCCATGTGGAGAAGGCTTTGCCATCCATGGGTCTGAGGCCTTGGTTCTTGCCATGACTGGCTCATGTCAAATAGACATTCAGTCAGTCAGACTTCGCTCACTCCCTGAATGCCATTCTCTGGAACTCCGAAGACAAATCCCTCAACATTACAGCATCTTTACAAAATGGGATTCCTCTCCCCTTTTAGAGATCTGTACTGAGAGCAGCTCTGATGAGGCCAGTTTTACTCAGATGTGTAAGGCCCACAGCTCAGTGCAAACCACCTAATTCCTCGGTCTGGAACAAACATAGAAGAGACCCTCAGGAGAACATTAAGCCTCTGCATGACCTTCTTCCACAGCCTCTGATGACAGAATGATGGAGAAAGCCAAATACTGCTACTCTGGTAAAAGAATAGAGCAATAAAATGACTTCTAACAAAATTCTGCTGTACCCATAGATCAGTGCCTTGTTCAGCCATCGTCAGAGAAGCTTCCTCCCACAGCAGAGGGGAACACATAGAGAGACCCACAGCTGAACGATGTGCAGGGAAGGAGGCACCTTGAAATAGTCCTAGATAGGATGTCTCCATCAAATTTTCTTCCACAGGACTCAGGGATCTCTTTAGAGGAGGTTCAAAGATAGCCAGTGGGGATGGGAGACCCCAAGAAAAACAACCTAGACACAAAGGAACCGACAAACATCTCAACTCACAGAGAGTGTGGCAGCAAGCACAGGGCCTGCACATGTCTACACCAGATGGGGTCCCGGCACTGGGAGGAGAAGTAGACACAAGCCCCCATCCCCAGCTCGGAAGCTATTTCCAGCAGATAACCTCTTGCAAAGGAAAGCTCTTTTTTTTCCCCAGCAGAATCTTACTGGGTGCACTCGAGACCCCACGCCTAGCTGTGGATGACCAACAGAAACTGAACTAAATGGAGGGGTTTTTGGTATTAAGTGCTTTTTCGGGGTATTATTTTTTAAGCTTCCAGATACTAGCTTTCATATTATGGTGAGTCTGATTTTGTTTTTGTGAGTTTTCTGTGTGTGCTGATATGCGTGTCTCAGTATCTGTATGGATTTCTTGTACATTTTCTTTGTCTCTTTTTCTTCTGTTTTTATTTTATTACTTTTCAAATGCCTGAAGCCTGAATTTTTTTATTTTGAGACAGGGTTCCTCTGTAGCTTAGGAACCTGTCCTGGAACTAGCTCTTGTAAACCAGGCTGGCCTTGAACTCACAGAGATCTGCCAGCCTCTGGGATTAAAGGCGTGCACCACCACCACCACCGGGACAGATGCCTGAGTTCTGAAGTGAGAGAGGAAGATAAGGGTGTGAATTTGGGTGGAATGGAAAGTGGGGAGGTGCTGGGAGGAGTTGGAGGAGGGCAAATCAAAATCAAAAAATATTGCATAAAAAATTCTATTTTCAAATTTTAAAAAAGCTTCAAAAGTTAGAAGTAAAAGACAAAGAAGACAAAAAAAAGCCCAGTAACAAAACTGATTAGGATATGGACAAGAAGGAACCCGTAGACACTACTGGTGGGAATACGAGACCTCAAGAGACTTCAGCTACAATGGAAATCAGTATGGAGGTTCCTCAAAAAGTTGGGAACAGATTCGCCATGTGGCCCAGCTCTTAAACTCCTGGACACTCACCCAAAGGATTCCAAATCAGTATATAGCAGACATACTTGCACCTAAGTGGTTTTTTTGTAACAGATGCACAACAACTAAATTGTGGAGCCACCCTAAGTCTCCAGCAACAGAGAACTGAATAAACCAGGTCACATATGTGCAAACACACACATATGCACACACGCACACACACAAGCAGCATTTTCTTTCAATCCTTGGAGAGAACAAAGTTATGTCATTTGCAGGAAAATGGATGTAATTGCAAATAATCATATTAAGCAAAATAGCCAGTCACAGAAAGGCGGGTATATGTTTTCTCTCATTTGTAATCATCAGATTTTCTGTAGATATAAACTATGTATGCATATATGACAAGAAAGTGGGAGTGAAACTGTCTCAGGGACTAAGAGGAGCAGGTGTGAGAAGGGAAGAAAGGTGGGTGACACAGGGGGAACTGCTGAGCATGCAATGTGTACTTGTCTAAGTGTTTTGATGCTGTGGAATAATCCTTTTGTACACTGTGAAGATTTGTCACTCAGACTGGCCTAATAAAAAGCTGGCTGGCCTGTAGCTAGACAGGAAGCATAGGCAGGACAGCCAGACACAGAGGAGGCTGGGAAGAAGAACGGCAGATCAGGAGTCACCAGCAGACATAGAGAGAAGCAAGATGGGCACGCCATACTGAGAAGAGGTCCCAAGCCACATGACAAAGCATAGCTAAGAAATATGGGTTAATTTAAATGTAGAAGTTAGTTAGGAATAAGCCTGAGCTATTGGCCAAGCATTTACAATTAATATTCAGTTTCTGAGTGATTATTTGGGAGCAACTGCTGGCACAGGAAAACTCTGCCTACATTTTTATGTAACAAAACACCATGTGCAATGAATATATATAATAAAAAAAGTTTTTTAAGGCAAAAAAAATGACATGCTAATGAGGATATAGAAAAGGGGAACTCTTCTGTGCTGGAGAGTTGGCTCTGTGGTTAAAAGCACTTGTTCTTTCGAAGGATCTGGGTTTGGTCCCCAGGACCCACCCAGAGGCTCACCACTTCCTCAGGCACCAGGCGGGCATCTGATGCAGATATCTATTTAGGAAAAAAAAACTCATATGAATGATAAATGAAATAAATCTAAATGGGGGGATTCTCATACACTCTTGATAGGAATGTATGTAAGCACACCCATTCTGTAAAGTAGAATGAAGGTTTCTCAAAAAAAGAAAAATAGAAATACAAAATGACTCAGCATTACCATTGCTAGGTGGTGTGTATTTTCAGAAATGAAAAACATCAGCACTGTTCACAAAGTGAAGCTATGGGGTCAGCCTAGGCCTCCAATGACAAATGAATAAAGAGTGTGAGTTAATAAATGGAATATTATTAGCCATGAAGGAAGATGGAATCCTGTCATTTTCAGCAACATTGGATGAGTTAGAGAATGTGTTGATCCACATAGGCTAACTGCAGAGAAACAAACGCTGTATGTCCTCACTCATATGGGAGGCAAATAAATTGATCTAGACGGAGAGAGTTTTGGAACGGTAGGAATTCAGGAGGAGAAGGAAGGGATGCTTAATGGGCACAAAACTACAACTGAATAGAAAGAACGGGTTCCAGTATTCTAGAGCAAGGTAGACCGGCTATCATTCATTATTTTTTATTGTACTTTAAAATACTGACTATAAAGGATTTTGAGTGTTCCCTTCCCAAGAAAAGATAAATACTTGAGATGGAGTGTATGCAGCTGATACAGAGAATAGGGAAATCTCATACACTGTGGGTAGAATGTAAGTTAGCACACCCATTCTGGAAAAAAGAGTGGAGATTCCAAAAGAAGAAGAACTACCAAATGACCTAGCATTTCATTTAGTCATTACATGTATACACAAGTATGATCAAAATATCATACTATATCTCATAAGTATGTGCAGTTGACTTGTGCTAAATTTAAAAAATACTTGCTTTCTGAGTCATAAAAACAGTAGGTAGTATATGATTTCAGAGAACCTGGTCCAGCACAGAGGTCAGGTACAGAGGGTTGAGTTTGTCTTTAAAGGAGGAACAGAGAGTGGAGGGCAGACACCACAGAGGTAGTGTCTACCACCTCTTCACCACCTCGAGTCAGGTTGAAGTAGATTAGAAAGTCACTTTTTAAATTAATTTATTTATTTTTATTTTATGTGCATTGGTATTTTGCCAAGGGTGTCTGGTCCCCCAGAACTGGAGTTGCAGATAGTTGTGAGCTACCATGTGAGTGCTGGGAATTGAACCCGGGTCCTCTAGAAGAGTTGTCCGTGATCTTAACCACAGAGCCATCTTTCCAGCCCAGAAAGTCACTTCGTAATCCTAACTTTCCCACTCACCTTCACAGGGTGCTGCACCTAGCAGGTCTGGAAGAAAGGGTGCCATTGGCTGCTTTCAGTTCTTTACTGAATACCTCAGATTTGGATGTCACGTGTTCTTTCTCTGTTCTGGAGCAGGGCCATAAGCAGTCCCTCCAACCCCAGGGGAAACGACCTTTGAAGTCTGAAGAGCCTTGCTCAGTCTTCACCAAAACACAGAGGAGGTCTCCAGAAAGTGCATCCTGCCTCCTAACGCTATTGTTGACCTCTGCCTATTGCAGGGAGACCCATACTAACTAACTAGCTAGCTATCTAGCTATCTAGCTAACTAGCTAACTAGCTAACTAGCTAACTAACTAACTAACTAACTAACAGAAGACAAGTAACATTAACCCTAACTCTAACCCTGACTTCTTTAAACCAGGAAGCCGAGAGGTTCTGACTAGAGCCAGGGGCAGAAGTAAATTTCAAAGACCTGGTAGCTCAGACCTCTTCTACGGCAGGGGTTCTCCACCTTCCTCATGTTGTGGTGACACCCGACCATAAAATTATTTTTGTTGCTACTTTTGCCACTGTTATGAATCATAATGTAAATATTTCTAGAGATAGAAGTTTGCTAACAGGGTCGCAACCCACAGGTTAAGAACTCTGTTCTGTGGCCTTCAAAACTATGTTGTGAGCCTGAAGACAAGCGTTGAATCACAAACCTGTGGGACATTTTATATCCAAGCCAGAACACTCTCCTGGGAGCTTTTCCTGGGAGGGAACAGAACTCCTGATTCACTAACTGTGGCCCCCGATCCACAGCGGCCAACTGGAGCTTTAGTTTTGAAAGGTGCATTCTTTGCCATACAAACACACTCACCTGGAAGCATCCTTAACCTAACTCCCCCCCTTTTAATATCATCTCATGAAAGACTTTTTGTTTAATGTGCATGACGCTGGCAGGTTATTGACAAAAATAATGTTTGCTTCGAGAATGTCTTGGTTTGTGTTCAGTTTAAAACTAGATACTCAAATTTGGCAGCTGGCCCAGTTCACCAAATGGTTGCTGTTTCTTGGCTGTATTCATACCAGGGGAGGAAACCGCTGTCAGGGGAAGGGAAGGGCACCCTGAGTCACTCTCTGAATGGCTTCCCTTTGAAGCCAGATCTGTCACCCCCAAGATGTACCTGCAAGTCTGAAAGAAAAGCAACCGAACATTAAATGACAGCCAGCCTCTATGTAGCACATTTGGTTGCACTTGGGTACTCAGGCCTAATTGTTTTGGGGAGTACAATTTGTAAGAAAAAATAAAAAGGACAAGGCATGCCCCTCGCCATCTGTTTTAGCAAGAAATTCTTTCAGCCTGATGCAATCAATTACGACAACTTGGGTTGTACTTCTTTTAAATTGTGGGTAACAGTAATAACTCTGACCATCATTCCCAACCTCGTCTGACTTTCTGTTTACACACATACAAGGAGACCTTATCATGACTAACCTGAAGGACCCAAGCCGGGTACCAGACGGGGCTTACCGTCCCTCTTCCTCGGCCAAGCCTGTCAGAGCCACAGAGACACCATGGGCTCAGAATCCTCCAGACTCTTCCCCACTGGTCTCGCTTCTCGTCACAGGCGCAGGCATACTTTGAATACTGTGTGCTCAGGCCGTGCAACACTCCTGTTGAACCAATCCTTTCACGAGACCATCTTAACAGGAACCGACGTCATCCCCACAGTTCAGACTTCAGGACTTATCTCAGCAAACTCAGCGTATCCCTGCCGAGTAGAACGTGTACGCCTAGAACTTGCGGTGAAATCCCCTCCACTTTGCCGTTCACCATGGTGTACCAAAATCACCAGAAAGAAACCCCCCTAAGAATCCATTTCCCTTAGAAGTTCACTCTCAGGACTTTACCTCTTTCCTCTTTACTTTCTTCTTTAAGCCCTGAGTTAGTATGAGCATCTTGGCTTTTTTAATTAGAATTATTCTCTAGTCATTTCATGGCATTGAGTAAGGTGACCTATATCTAAATATTATGTAACCAATATTTTCTAGCAGCATATTACTTTTGCCTACTCAGTTAAAGTGTGTGCCTTCTGATTCCTGCTTGTCTGAGTAAGGTCACAGTAAACGTCCATATTAACTAAGTACACCGTGGACTGCAGAGCCACGCCTACTGATGGCCCAAGGACCTGCGCAGCTCACCTGGAGGAGGCAACTGCAAAGAGGTTAGATGGTAATCTCGGCAGTTAATCAGCCTGAATAAAGATTCTGGCTGGTCTGTGGCAGTGCCTTTGAGCCCTGCACTTGGGAGGCAGGGGCACGTGGATCTCTGCGAGTTCAAGGCCAACCTGATCTACAAGGACAGTCAGAGCTGTTACACAGAGAAACCGTGGATTGGGGAAAAATAATCTGGACCTGTGTCCTCCTACTTGTGACTTCAGGTCAATTATTTAACATGGCTAAGCCTGAGTTTTCTGATTGATAAATGAGAATAACATGTCTACTTCACGGGACATTGAAAAGATTTAAGGAGAAAGTAACTGTCAACATGGGAAATTTTTGAGGGACAGATGAACCAGCCTGTGTAAACACATGAACCCAAGACTGAGGGGGGAAGTGAATGTGAGGTCCCACCTCTAACCAAGAAGCTATTTGCAATTGACACCAGCTGGAAAAGGGGCAATCCCTATTCACCAGCGGAGTGCTATGGAGTATATCAGCCACGCTCCAGAGAAGTCCCACGCCAACACAAAACACACTTCATGGTATTTATTTGAGGCATTTTTTTGTTTGTCTCATTGAGTTTTAATTTTGATTTTCATTTTTGTGGATTTTTTTTTTAAAAAAGTGAGCATGAAGTTGGGTGGGTAGGGAGGTGGGGAGAATCTAGGAGGAAGGGGGATGGAGAGAAACATGATCAAAATGTATGAAAAAAATTTAAGAAAAACAAAATCTTTACAAAATAACAATAAGCTGTGTGATCAATAGAAGACATGGTGGGCATGGTGGGCACTCAGGTGAAGTCCTGACTCCCACTGTCATCAGAGACAGACATCATAGCGTCAGCTGCCCTCACGCCTCTTCTTGGTATTTTCATTTCACCAGCCACAGTGCTTGCCCTGGCTGACCATGGCATGGCCAGCTCTAGGCAGACAGGACATGCCTTTAGTTATGGGCATTGGAGAACGGAGGTGTCTGGTCCCACCACCAAGATGAAGTCCTTACTGTCTGCTCCTTTTACCACTCAATGTGTGTTCAAACACCTGGCCAGTGAGGAATGCCCGCTGGCAGCAGGAATACATGCCACACCCTCCCCTGATTCCTGGAAACTCTCACGCTGTGGGGAACACCCTCAAGTGTGGGAGCTTCAAAAACTGAACAGACCAGAGAGTGACAAGTGTTTCCACAGTTCAAGTACATTTTTGAGACTTTCGTGTGGTCTTTATAATGTGTATATATACATATATAAACACATATATGTTATTTTATGATCCATAAAATAACAAATGTCTATTGTTTTCAGTTACAATCTCTACTTTAAGGTATTATTTTTAAGTCTTCATAAGCATCATTCAAAAATCAATGGAGTCTTCAAGGAGTGAAAAAGAAATAGGCAAAGGGGCTACTGGGACCAGTGAGCACAGGGCATATGTATATTTGGATTTTAAGATGTAGTGAGAAAGAAATGATCAAGAGACAAATTGAAAACCTATGTTTGACACCTTTTTTCCTTCCCCAGAGCTGAGAGCAGGGGGTATCTAATTGCTCCTGTTTCCTCCAATAGTAATCTCATAAATAACACAAAGGCCTAGTGTGACTCTCTTCCCTCAGTATCAGATAACCGTCTCCGCTGTGCATGCATTAATTTTAGTGCCAGGCTGGCTTTTTACATCTTTGAAAGGAGCCTTGGACAAATCCTCTTGGAGCTTTGCAGTGAGCTTGGCTTTGCAGCCAAAATAAATGAGCAAAGTCTAGAACTTTGTTTTCAGAGTTTGTCAAGTTCTTTCCCGCGAAATATTTCCTCCTGTTCCAGATGTTGTGGTTTTCATGACTTCAGCTCCTCATTGCCTACCATGTGGAAATGCCTCATTTGGGAGATTTCATGGGGATACAGAGGGGCCGGGTGCAGCTCATCTGCGTGCAGATGGCCTCGAGGGGTGATTTTGGATAGGGCTGCTTTGACTCCTTAAGATGAATCATTAAGTAGACACATTAACTTTTCTTTCTCCCCCCCCTTTTGGTAATGGCACTTATGTAAATTCGATTTATTTTATGTTCTGCATGGACAGAATGAGGTGAAAAGTGGGATAAATGGGAAATTATTGTTTCAATCAAAATATTCAGATTATTGGGCGAATGTTAATTTGAAACTGCAGCTCTTCGAGGAATTGCTTTAATTTTCTACTTCTCTGTGTTAGTCAAACAGTCAAAAGCATGAACACAGCCTTGAGACTGCAGCCAAGCCAGCGACCCAGGGCGATACAGCTCAGCCCTGGGAGACGGGTAGATAATGAGGACACACATTCAGAACAGCCAGGTGTGACCACTGTATTCGTACAGCAAGATGGTGAGCTTCTTGCAAGATGGTCAGAGTTTGCAAGGCCAATCAGGCTGCACTGTAGCCCCTTTAAAGTCTCAGAGGTCCTAGATTCCACACAAGTTTAACATGAGAAGAAGAAATGAACTGAAAGAGGATTGTTGAATCGGTCCAAGGAGCACATTTCCTTTTCTGAAGTCTGACTTTTCGTAGTTTAATATTTCATAGCTTTTAAATATAATTTACAGTGCATATATTTCACAAACACATATTTACGGCCTGGAAAAACCCGGTTGAGTGAAGACTCTTGCTACCGAGCCTGAGGACCCGAGTTCAATCCCGGTGACGCACATGGTGCAAGAACTGACTCCAGCGAGTGGCCCTCTGACACGCGCACACTCACAAACTAAATAAAGTAAAATGCTTCCTGTGTGCATCTGTGTACACGTCGGCTTTGGCTTCGTATATCTCACAGTGAATGGTCCCTGTGCATGGCCGTGGGTGAACTCAGCTCTGCCCATTCTCACCATCAGACTGAAAATGCAGAGTTCTTCCTGGAGTCTCTGGAAGATCACCTGCAACCCTTTTGGGAAGTGTCGCCTCTGCTCATTCTGACATCATAATATATATGGAAATAAGGGCTACCCACCAAAGCGTCTACTAAGAGCACTTAACGGGGTATAAAATGAGTCCATTTCTCTAGATTTTAAATGGCCTGCTCAGTACAGACACTTTCCCCAGTACTAATGCCCCTGACTGCTCACCAGGCTTTAGTCTCGGGACTCTAGATGACTCAGTTCCCTTTCTGCTGTTTGAGGAGTGTGGCAGGAACAGATAAATCGCTGAGAAACATTTGAGCTAACTCGTGGAGGGATTCTCTAGTGCTGAGAGGATGGACAGGCCCTGTGAGGAGTTTTGCCTTATGGTAGTACTGGGCTTTCTAAATTAAATGGGAGAGGTTTGTGTCTTCAAGAAAGAACCAAAGAGCCCAAGGAAGGCAGAAGGAGCCAGGCTTCATTTAGATCCGTCCTCTGCCCTCAACGCAGTTCTGTAAACGCCAGTCAACACTCAATTATTCCACACGAGGATTACCCATGTCAGAATTGTCTCCTACTAATTTTTAATCCCCAAATGAATTTCTCCTGTTGCCCAGGGTATCCTTTCCTGCCAGCCATGAGTATCTGTTTAGAAAGTCAAGCTAATATTGACAATAATATGCATAGGATCTAATTAAAGGAATCTGTTGCCAAAGGAGGGAAAAGAAAGAAAAGAACACACGATACCTCCTGAGGCCAAACAGCAGTGATTTGGGGATTATCTGTTGCTGGGGACTCTCTGCACCGCCACTCCTTCCCCCTGGCACATACAACTGAGAGCTGGCTGCCTAACGTGTTTTTCAGTGACTGCTTCAGGAGTGACGCTGTTGATCAGCAGAGGACTGTTGTCCTAGCACATGTCTGACTCGGTAATTATAGTATTTTCTTACAACACGCTCTACAGCTGCCCGTCTATGGTCCATTTGTCTCTAAAACTTAGGAAATAATTGCTTCCAGTGAGGAGTTTATAAGGAAAAAAACCAAACTATTCCAATCCAAGCTGTTAGACACTGTCCATTTCCAGACAAAAATCTGATCATGACCCAAAGGGGCATTTAGAGCTCCTGAAACTGTACCCAACTGCCTTTTTATGAACACATTACTTAACTGAGGGAACCAGAACCTTCAATGTCAAATCACCCCAACCATCCATAAAGCAGCATTCTGGTGAAAACTCAGAGATTCCCAGTACCATGACAACTGGGAAGCCTCTGATTTAGGTCCTTGAGTTTTCTGGGTGCCAGAGCAATGAGTTCTGCTATCTAACAGAGGGAATCATGGGTGCTAACACATGAGAAGCCCAGTAGTTCCACCAGCGGAGACATCACGCACCTTGCAGAAGTGCCAGGCCTTCCCAACTCAACAAGAGAGGCTTGGGGCCTCGTAAAAAGACCAAACAGCCACAGGCAACCAGAAGGTGCCAGGCTTCATTTATGTCTCTTGTACAATCTTTAGAACCCATGCAAGGTTCATATTCCATTCTGTAGTGCTTCTGCTAACTTGAAATTGCTTTCTGCCTCTTAAAATCTTGAGTTAAATGGATGCCCCGAGGTGATGAACAGCATCCATACCACAGTTCCCCACACCACCTGGTGCTCAACTTCATCTACCACCTAAGGGTCTGAGGACAAGCAGTCATGAAGCGGAGCTCTTAAAACATCCTCCTCCAATGATGCAGCTTCAGGTAGCAATTGGGGAGGCTAGGGAAACATCACCAGGCCTCAAGATGCACACAGGCACAATGCCAGTATCACGATTTCCTGGCTTTAGCTGTTGCCCCTTTTGCTGAAGATGGCCCAGGGAACGTGGGAGTCCTGCGTGCAGCTGCACCTGGGCTAAAGCCTATGCAGCATCCTTGAGCTCTTCTTGTCTGTTCTGAGCCCACATTCTCCTTTCTCTTCGTCTAGCTGACAACCAGCAAAGCGATCAGGAACTGAGCTGAGGTTTCAACACTCAGATTCTGGACAGGGACCTTCCGTATCAGAGTCATGGGATCCCTTCCATTTCTTTAAATCCTACCTACAGAAATTGTTTTAAGACTTTAAAGACTTTAAGGTCATCTCATAAAGATTTTTTGAGGGTTTTTTTATATCCTTTCTTTGGCATATAAGAAAATCACATCCTTAAAAATAAAGTAAAATAAAATAAAATGACTAGATTGATGGTCCAGTCTGGCATCTCCAGACAAATGTCTCCTAGAGACAGTTCCCAGTCCTCTGGCAGAATCCCTGTTGCAATTGACAGCGGTGCCTCCTTCACAGCTAGCCCAGGAGACCCGGCTCTTCTGCCTAATCAGCAAGGCCTGCTGACTAAAAGCTCTATCTAGATTCTTTCCTTCTGCGACCAGGGGAAAGGACACAGACTTTTGTGACATAACCAGAACCAGCCAAATGCCTGATACACAGTAGGTTCCCAATAAATATTAACTTAATGAATGCATATAATCTTGTGCATACACACGCACACACACACATCCTTACCAAGGTTAATGATAAGATGTAAAGATGTAGGAGTTAAAGCTGCTTTAAAAGATTTAATTAGCCAGGTGATGGTGGCACACACCTTTAATCCCAACACTCAGGAGGCAGAGGAAGGTGGATCTCCGAGTTTGAGGCCAGCCTGGTCTACAAAGCGAATTCGAGGATAGCCAGGGCTACACAAACAAACCCTGCCTAAATAAATAAATAAATAAATGAATGAATGAATGAATGAATGAATGAATGAATG
>LOJH01012906.1:288-25233 GCA_001685095.1 Ellobius talpinus | reverse complement strand
ATCTATCTATCTATCTATCTATCATCTATCATCTATCTATCTATCATCTATCATTTATTTAATTTAGAGTGGGTCTCATGTAGACCAGGCTGGCTTCTAATATGATATGTAGTTCAACCTGACCTTGAACTGCTAATTATATCTTTACTTTCCAAGTGCTGTGACTACAGACATTAGCACACCAATTAACAGTCTGATTTTAAAACCCAAATTATTACTTCATGCATATATACACACAGAGACACACAGACAGACATACTTCTGCAAGATTTCAAGCAGTTTTCTGTTAGAAGTATGGATGTAATATAAATTAGGAATATAAGATTCAGAGAGGGCTCATGTTGTAATTTTGCAATGTGTAACATTAGCACAGAAAGAAAAAAGTACATAGAAATGCCACACTTTTTATAAACATTTCCAACAGTAGTTTCTCTGATGTGATAATTCCTTTATCAGAAAGTCTACATCCTTATCACTGTCAACACCAGAACTCAGGAATTAGACTTGTGATGAGAGATGGTTATGAGACAAAGTACATGATAGATATGTATGTAAAATACAATGACAGTATTTGCTATAATGAATATTTGTTAATAAAATGTGGGAGATCTTATGATTAAATTTCTGTTACCTACACATGAAAGTATAAGTAGTTGAAGCAAGGAAAGAAACTTTCATTATTGATGCCAAATAGAATAGAAAGGTAATCATTTGTCATTAGATTTATAATGATCTATGTATGGGTTAAAGGAGTTTAATGTTTCTGAGTTATGAGGCAGCATATAGCTAAGTTATAAAGTGTATGTGTGTGTATGTTTGTGTGTGGGCACGCATGTATAGCACTTAATGGAAATCCTCATTTCCACAATTCTTTTCTTCCACTGTTCTTTTTAGGATATAGGGCTGATGACAGACTTCATTTCTATGTCTTGCACAAACAGGCTCAAATAGATCATAATGACTTTACCATTCTTGTATCAAGAAATAGTAACTGTGATATCAATTGGTGGTCTTGCTGTTGAATGATTTTGGCCCAGAGGCAGAATCTAGAATTCCTGTTAGCTTGTTAGTATGTCAGAAACAATTGGAAAATATAGAGTGTTTCCTGGTTATTGTCCTACTCCAAGTCTACATGTTCCTATTTTCTCAACAGTGTGAAGAGCTGTGAGCTTCAATTAATGTTTGGGATTATGAAGGCTTGGGATTATGAAGATTTAAAGGTGCAAAGTGTATAAGTGTCATTATTTTAATGAAAATTGAAATTTACAAGATGAGCTCTTTGACTAGCCTTGAATAACTTGTTCTTAATGAAAAAAATCTGAAAATGGCCATTAGAGGGTGCAGGGGCATTGCAGAAACGAAAGAACTCTTCCCAGAGTAAAGAGTAAGTAGCTCAGAATGCATTGTCACCACCAAATGCTCAACATTTCAGAACACATTCAAACCTTAAAGAGTATGTCCTTGACCATGTGATGGGTGTATACTCCTCGGAAGACAAACCTACTTTTATTACTTGATTTCCTCTCTCTGGGCAAATTGTTACCTTAGTGGTTTTTTAAGAGCTTAAATGCAGTAAATTTGCAAAGTGGTGTTAAAGGGGGTAGAAGCTATTCAAATAACTTTGGCTTTCTTAAGTCCTAAGTTGCATTTTAGAAACATTTAGATTTTCACTATTGCTCCTTATCTGTAAAAATGACACTTGATTGGGAACAGGAAATTGATTTTTAGAAAAAAGTTTGAGAAATTTTCTGAAAGGGAAATGAAAATGCTGAAAAACATCATAACTACAAATTAAAATTTTCCATTTATTTTTTAATTTTGGTTTTTAAAATTACTTACCAAGTTTGTGGAACAGATATATATGATTACTAATAGAATAATTAGACCTCTGTAAATGAAAAAGAAATGGACTCAGTCTAAACAAAATATAATAAATTTATATATATAACTAGATTGACAGAAGGAACATGCAAACTGCTCCTAAATGAGCAGTAGTATTTTATAAGTTTTCATTGTGTGGCTAGCCTTAGTTGCTACTTAAGTGATGCTAACATTTTTTTTCAGTGTAATAGATTTTGTTTATTTGTGCTGTGGTAAAGAGAGATACGCTTGAGCACTGCATTTCCTATTAGTTATGAGTGGAAACATATATAAATGATTGCTAAACAGAAAATTTTAAGGTCATACCTAGAGAAATATTTTAGACATAATCTTTGTGGTGATTTTATGTTGGTTTTAAAAATAAAGTCTATGTTTGAAATGACATAGGCGATAATCAGGCAAGTATGACATTTCTTGTTCTTGTTGGTTGTCACCGACAAAAGTGATGCTGCAAAGCCCATAGTGTGCCTTGTCTTTTCACTCTCAGGGTCCTCCAGCCACAGGAGTACTCTAAAGTCTTCATTCTTGTCTCATGACCATTATTCCTAAGAGCACGGTTAAGTGAAAGTCGGATAACCTGGTGCTTCACATTCGCATACACTTGGGAAGCAAATTCACTGAATTTGCTTATAGAAATGGGTGTCTAACTATAGCCGATGAGTTCTAAGAATAGCAGAGGCCCTGTTTTTACCCCTGAGCAAGTTCATTACAGAGAGGTAATTATGGAGAATTGGTGGGGTGGTAAAATGCACCACAGAATTATACATGAATTCTAGAAATTATCACTGGGTCTTGTGGTCATCCAGGCCCTCATCTGACCTTTACATTTATAGTTGAAATAGAGGAAGATGGTTATCTCAGAGAATAAATTAATCCTTGATGAATTTTCAAAACTGTATTTTAGCCATGATTTGGAAGACCCAAAGTTTTCAAAATTAAAAAAAAATACATACTGAACAAACTCAAACAACTGCCCAAAATACCAAAATCTCAGTTGTGTAGCATAAGTTATGAATATTCTGAAATGAAAATGAAAATCAACCCAGATTTCATGCCTGAAGGGCAGAGAGTCTAGGTGTGCTGGAAGGGCTGGGACAAATTCTCTTCAAGGCTAGAAGACACACATCTTCTAGGTCTAGCCAAACCATTTAACATTAAGTTACTATCTGCCAGGCATTGATCAACCAATTATTAGCCATCATGTGCATAGAGATAGGTTTTTAGCTGACAGAATATTTTCATATGATATTTTCTGATCATTGTTCCCCCTTCCCCCAACTCCTCTGAGATCTTTTCCACCTCCCCACCCACCCAACTCCAAGCACTTTTTCTTTCTCTCTTTAGAAAACAAACAGGCAAACAAACCAGAATAAAAACAAACAAGTAAACAAAAACCCGCAAGAAATACACACACACAATCCATAAAAATTTAACTCAGAATTCATTAAATACAAGCAAAGACCAGTAAGCCAAACAAAGTCCCAAACAAAGCAATATAGGAAAAAAGGTCTTCAAAAATACCATTAAGTTCGTTTTATATTGGCCATCTGCTGCTTCAGATGGTCTGCCCTTAACATACCCAGTGAGACGCCATTGGAGAAAACAGATACTTCTTTTTCAAATAGATGTCAACTGGAAATAACTTCTTGATGAGGGGATGGTAACCCATGCCCACTTCCCTCTGCCAGTGTTGGCCCATAAGGAGGTGACATTACTTCCTTTTAGGATCTGTGTCCACTCAGAAGACAATGATACCTTAGTATTTATACTAAAAGCATTCTATTCACCCTGAATAATTTCAGGAAAGAACAAACTCAGGTATAATTGTAGTATGAAGATGCTTGTGTTTTCTAATTTCTGTGTGCCTCATTATCTACTTTGGCATAATGTATAGTAAATATTCAATTAATTTTGATACTTAAATGCACAGCATTTATGTTGCTTTGGCACCTAATGTCAGAGTGGCAGGAAATTTCATTTTAAGAAGAGGAATAAAGCAATACTGGAAATAATGAGTGAATGTTTAAGAGGAATAGCTTCATGTTTATACTGTAAATTTATCCCCCCTCACACCCAGGAGACACTGAGAACAGCCAAGTATTATTTAGTTCATTCACTAATCTTTCTTAAGAATTTCATGCTCTCCGACAAGCTTTGATTGATAGACAGCTTCTTTAAAGGTGTCCAGGGACAGGAAATCTGGAAGTTACCTGGTGACTCATCTTAGTGGGGAATAGCCCTCATATATTTAGCCACGAAACAATGAATAAAATTTCTGTTTGATGTGAAAGTGATTATTTATGATGAGCCTTCCCGAAAGAAAGGAGACAACTATATATTTCTTCTACTCCTTTATGGAGAAGGTGCATGATCTCTGTTGGACTTAACAGTTTTTGTGTTCTAACTGAAATAATTTTGATCTCATGCTTGCTAAACAAAAAAGAAAACAAGAATAGTTGCTAGGTAAGGTACAATTTGTGAGAATTAGAGGTTGGAAATATTTCTGAGTTTCTTCTTTATGATGTAAAATCACAGACCAACAAAAATCCCTATAGTTCTTTGTTCAAATGTCCTGGCCACATCTATGTCTTTTCAACACTCTGATATTGAACACATCCTTTAATATTATTGTGTGTGTGTGTGAGTGTGTGTGTGTGTACTTATGTGTACAGGTACTGATGAAGATCAGAAATGCTTGTAATGCTCCTCAGAGCTGGGGTTGCAGGAGTTTTTAGAGTCATCATATGTGTGTTCTGGGGTCCTCTGATAGAGTGGTAAGACCTCTCAACTTATAATATTAAGAAACAAAAACAAAAACACAAAAGCCAGCTCTTCATTCTCTTTTATTTTTGATATGAAACTATTTTAAGAATTTGAAGGCGGGTAAAGATTCTAATCCTATAATGATTAATGCCCACCTTGTCACATAGTCACATGTGAGTGCATTGGCTTCAATCAAATTGTGCCACGTAAAATGGTCAATTTATGTATAGTTCATATATATATTATTTTTTAAAAAATATTGACTAAATATACACACAAAACTCAAGGCTTTATTTCCTTCTATTTGGGGAAAACAAAAAATAGTTAAAAAGACAATGTTATTTTTTGTAAAGAAGCAGAATTACTTTTTGAAGAAATTTGATGAGCATTTTTTTTCCTCTTCTGTCAGGGTTTTTCTAACAGGGATTCGAGGTTTTAAGACCGCACAAGCACTCGTAAGTCGTAAAAAGTCACTCTCAGTTGTGTTAGCAAAAGCAGGTTCAGTCTGCGCTGTTACACACTTGCAATTTTTTCCTTCTCGTTCTCATTTTCACTATTGGAATGCCTTTAAACCACTCGCTCACTCTGAAGCTAAATTATTCCTTCCACAAACACGAGGTTTTCTTCTAATTGTAATATTTGTTACTAAACTACGGGAGTTTATAATAGTGCAGACCCAAGTGAGCCCATATATGATTAATTCATTTCTATTGCGTGTTGAGGCATATTTTCAGGTGTGTGACTTTTTTTTACATTTCATTTGTTTAACTCTGTGAGGCTGTGTTACTGGGCCTGTCTAAAATACCTGACAGCCTTAATAAAATGGCCTTAATAAAGAAATGAATGGCCAATAGTGAGTGAGGCAGGATCAAGGATAGGCAGGGCTAGCAGGTGGAGAGTATAAATAGAAGGAGAACCCTGAGAGGAAGAGAACAAGGAGAGGTGGACATCAGGGGCCAGCCACCCAGCGCTCAGCCAGCCATGGAGTAAGAAGGAAAGTATATACAGAATTAAGACAGATAAAAGCCCAGAGGCAAAAGGTAGTTAGTTGGGTTAATTTAGGTTAAGAAAAGCTGGCAAGAAACAAGCCAAGCTAAGGCTAGGCATTCATAAGTAATAATAAGCCTCCATGTGTGTGATTTACTTGAGAGCTCGGTGGCAGATCCCCCAAAGCCAAAAGAGTAAAATACCCTACAATAATTGTGCTTTTCCCCCACAGGACTCCCAAAGGTTCCTTAACATTCTGTGAATGGTGCACAGTTCACCCCACTCCCTCAACCATGGCTCACTCTCATTCAGCATTGTTCACCAAATATATGCCATAAGCCCCCTGTACTTCTGAAATTCATGACATCACCAGCTCTATATAACATGATATGCTTATGACAAGCTTGAGGATGGACAGGAGAATTCTCGGTTATTGTGGGTTACAAAATTATTCTTCATTTCACTACTGCAACTATCCAAGAGAACAGTCCATAAAATAAGCACATATTTATAGCTGCTTTCTCTCCTAGAAATCATCTTGTATAAATAACATCTTGCTTTATGCCTCTGTTTGCCCAAATCACCTTTAAAATGTCTGAGAATATTAGCTTCTCCATTGCCTCCTAGGCTTGTGATGCATAAGCCTGAACAGGAGAAAGCCACCGCCAACTCTGTACTGCACGTTTCTTCACTCTGCTCTTACCGCACCATCAAAACTGAAGACCTCTCGTGTCTCAAGTTTTCTTCTTACAATTCCCATTACCTCCTCTCACTAACACCCACCCTTCTTTAAGGACACTGGTAACTTTATTCTCTTGCCAATAGTGTGTCCCCATTAAGACTTTCTTCCATTTCCTAGTTTTTGCCAGATCACCCACATCTCTCTGTTTCCCAAAAAAGACACATTCCTTCGGAGCGCATGCCTTCTTGAGTGCCTACCAAATTCTTTGGCAGTTATTGAGGTTTTGAGTCCCCAGATTGCCATGAGAGACCTCACTAGTGGATGAACCCACCACAGACTGCTGAGCTCCTGCTAGGCCTCATGATTCCTGACCCTCTTTCTACCCATGTCATTCCCTGGGCTGTGATTTACCAATAGTTTCATTACCATCTATAAGTTGACCTTGAACTGTCAACTTGATTGGACTGGAATCACTTAACAGATGCATCTCTGGATGGGTCTGGCGAGGTCTTTCCAGAATGCATTAACTGAGAAGATAAGACACTTTGCCAAAGTAGGTAGAACCTTTCAGTGACAAGTCATGCATAAATAAGTCCAAAGAAAAAACTCAGTGCTTCTTGCTTGTCTGACCTCATTTCTTGCTGGCCAGTACAGCTACCCGATTATTATGTTTGCTAACATTCTTTACTGATACCAGTCATGAGCTTCTCAGCCTTTCATTGTAAACTAATGATCAAAAATTCCTAAGAAAGTTTCAGGCCTTTATTGCCAAAGTGAAACTCCTGAGGCCTCCAGATTCATGGACTACAGATACTAGATTATCAGCCTGTATATCATGGCAATCCTTGCTTGACCACTTAGCCCTGGTTATATTAGCCAAATCATTACTCTCTCTATATATATATATAATATATTCATAATCTGCATGTATATATGTGTGTGCTATAATTTTGTTCCTCTAGAACCCTCTAATACATTGTCAAAATACTGAATTCAAAAACCAGCTATTAGTGTTATTTTCCTGCTCAAAGAATAATTCATGGCTTAAATAAAGCCATCAATAAATCATTCAGTTCAGGTCTAAGACACCCAAAATGGGTCTCCTAAGCTAAAAACTAAGGTATAATCAGAGCGGAGCTGTTTTCCTTACAAGAGATGTGTTTTCCAAGCTTTTTAGGCTTGCTTCTATGACCATCTGTTGGTTATGGCTTGTGACCCTCATTCCTTCTTCAAAGTCAGCAGCACAGAATCTTTCTCTTCTTACAGCATCTTTCTCACTGGCCTTCTCTTGGCTCCCTGATCCTTGTGATCTCTGTTGAAAGAATTCAGACAAAATACATAGAATACAATATAGAAAGCAGACTGTATTGAAAAGGAAAAAGAGGGATACTCTAAAGAGATAGGAGTGGGCACTGGTCAAAGAGTTCATTGCAGGGGAAAATAATCTCCCAGAAAGAGAGTGCACAATGGCTCGAGAGACTATTGTATAGGTATCACTCTAAGAGGTGAGAGTGAGCAGTGGTCAAAGGACTCATTGTGCCAACTTTCATTTTCGGGTTGGTTGTATAATACTCCTTCAAGTCTCTAGAACAGAAAGCTTTACAGAGGAGGCATTTTCCTGTCTGGATGACAAAGAGATCCATTTGGATGAATTCTTAAGGAGAAGGACAGTGATGTATCTTTCTTCTTTACCCAAAAGTCTCCTGTGACAAAGTGACTTTACAGTCTTTGGGAAATGTCACACTAAATCTTTAGGAGGGGAAACTGCAATACTTTTTCCCTTCTTTTTCACAGCATTTGAAGTTCTAAAGTGGAGGATCTGATATGGATCTCTTTTTCTACCAATCATTGTTTTCCATGTAGAATTAGTGTTAACAGGGAGGTAGGGCTGAAAGTGGATTATGAAGGACAGGTCCGCTTTCACTGATCTCCAAATCTGGCAGTTTCTAACTACCAAGAGATCTGCTGTGACCTACAGTTTGTATTGTCACATTTTTGTTCTCTTTTTACTTCTGTGTTTTTCCTTTTTAAAAAGAGTCTTTGTGATTATACCATTCCCACTCAGAAAATCCAACGAAAGCTCTCCCCATCAAAGTCCTATATTCAATCACATCTACAAACTCCTTCTTTCCATGTGGGTGAGGTAACTTTTTTCACAGGTTCTAGGAAACAAGATGTAGATATCTGGGGTAGGGCTGTCTCTTCTTTTACTGTAACACTTACTCATTATTTTAATGAAGTTGGCATCTTCTCATCCAGTTTGTATCTTATAGTTTGTTAGTACAATCACTTCCTGTAGACTTTTCCATTGGGTCTCTTCCCATGCCCTCCTCTGCTCCCACCTTCTGTAACTCTCAGACTCTCCATATCCCCTTCTATTTTATTCCAAGTGGAGGTATTTTAATGACAGGCCTTTCCTATCTCTATTCTCTCATTCACTCTGCACTACAGAGTGATTTTGTTTAATTATGAAACCAAGGGGATTGAGAGCATCTCTTTCTACACATTTGGGATTGGCTGAGTACTGGAGACATGACTCTTCCCCAGACCAATTTTGCTATGCTTCTCCTTAGTGGGATGTGTTCAATATTCTATCACTGAGAATAAATGACTTGGTGTGGTCTCTCCAGCTTAGGCCTTTAGTGTTGGGAAGTTATGTCTCCAGGCATCAGGTACATTTCACTAAATCAGCTTTATCAATAATAATTGTGATTTTTAGTTTCTTATTTATATTTTTCCTCAATGGAAATACAGCTCTGTGCATTGTTTCTTGAGTTTCTTCTCCAAATTACGAGCAATCTGACTAAAATTTCACTCCTGATTACTTTATGTTTTTTATTCCACAATACTTACCCATATTGGAACTAGTGTATTAATTTGTTATTTTTTCTGTTAAATACAAGGTCCAAACGTGCAGGAGGTTTGACTCCATTTCTAGTAGTGAAATAGTTTTTGGATCTTGCAAGAATCTCAATGTGTGTGACAAAATTGTTGAAGGAATAAATACAGAAACACTTTTAGTATTACATAGGGTTGAATTTATTACAAATACATCAACTCTCCATTATCCGGGGTAAAATTTATCAATAACAAGCAAAAATAGACATTACATGCACATTATGGTTTTAGCCTGAAAGCTGCCTCCACAGGCTGATATGTCTGAATACTTGGTTTTTAACTGGATGCACTGTTGGCAGAGGGTATGGAACATTTTGGGTATGAGGCTTAGCTGACAAAAATAAATTGCCAAAAGTGGAAGTTATATCTATACTCAATTCTGGCATGTGCTCTCTGCTTTCTGATCTGTCCAGATGTGGACAAGTGTATAGCAAGTTGTTACCACCATAGATAGATAGAGGGTCCAAGATGCTCCAGGGATCATGCTTCCCCACCATCATGCTCTGTATCCCTGCAACAAACCTCTCTGTCCTCAAGGTGTTTCTGCCCAGGTACTTTTGCATCAGCTATGGGAGAAGTAACAGTGTGTTAAAAGTTAAAACAAAATAAAGTGACCAAAAAGTATCTGCATACTAGAGTCTTTTGTTAACTGAAAGATTTATTGATGTGTCATGTGTGCATGTGTGTGGGCATGTATATGCCATGTTGCAATATGAAGTTTGGAGGATCTCTGTATGAGTTCTGGGGATCAAACACAAGTTGCCAGGTCAGTGTTATGTACTTTTACCCATGAACCATCTTACTAGTATAGGTCTATATTTTAAAACATGTTGATTTATAATAACCAACATGACAAATCTTCTGTTTCATTTAAGTCACACATATCAGTCAGAAGCCTTATAATTCGAATGTTAGCAAGAACTTTTTCTCTTCATACAAATACATAGCTGTATATATCTGCCAACTTGGACAATTCACAGGCATGTATATATCTAACCTGTATATTTGGAAGTGAAGAACTTCAAAATCAGACAGCAGACAACAGATGCTAGCTGTTGTTATCCCTGCATAGACAGTTTGTTTCTGATATCTGTTGGTCCCTCTCACAATCTGTTGGTTCAGTTCATTCAGACCACTATGCAGTATGCCTGCCCCATAGACTCAAGTGGGTAACATTAAATTGATGAGCAAGTACAAGCACCAGAACATGACTTAACGATCTCCAAAAAAAACCAAAAAACAAAAACCAACTGGCACAGGATGAAGGGGGAGGGGATGGGGCGCTTGACTGTAGCTTCCACTATGTGACCATTTCAGCAGGAAATAGCCAAGACTGACGTCAAAGCAAATAAATCCCTTGGGTCCTAGTTCCTTCTAACTTTTCATAGTTATTGTTTTTTTTCAATCTAGCAAACAAACAAACAGAACAACAACAACAATAACAATAAAAACCCAAACTTGGACTGTTTTATCCCAGAGACCACTCTGGTGCCTTTTATGAAGTGCCTTCCCCAATTTGCTAAACCTCTTCCTCTAAATTCTATAAATGTGAGAGGGGCCCCTAGTGTGTCTCCTGTCCCAACTTCTGCCACAGGGGTGGCCAGTGTTAATGTAAATGCAGCTCTAAATCAATTTCACTGTATCATTTCATCAATTTGGTAAAGAATATTTATTATTTACAGCAGTGAGAAGTATGACAGAAGTTGTCAGTCCAGCCTATTGTGACAATGCCAAGGCCTCTGCTCAAGTTCATTGGAATTAAGCCTCTGTTGATCTATAGTTGATCTTCATAGTAGAGCATGAGATTGCTGTTGCCAATGGCCAACATAAAAATAAGTTCTCCGAAAAGGAATTTTCAAAGTTTAATTTCCCAAATGAAAATTCTTTGTATGTAAAATCTCTGGATTTAATAATCTTATTTCTATTAAGAATTTACAAAGGTTACCATAATTTATACTGGGTAGAAAGCTTTTAAAGTTTTCGAATTTTTGGCTTTCTTCCTAGAAGCATTTTAAAGGATGCTTTAACTGTTGAATTCTAAGGAATATGGAATGATTTATTAAGCATATATATACATATAAAACAACATTTCTTTGTCAATAACAAATATTAAAATGCTTTTAGTTTCTGACTTCAGATATTTTTGTTGCCATTTTTCTTGTATCATTGTATTTTAGTACTGCCAAGAGTTATCTGCCAATCTACCATTTAAATATCAGTTTACTTATGAAATATGACAGAAAAAATTTATTATATAGAATGAGTTTTCCTCTTATTTTATAGCTAATTTTATGTTTTAGGCATCACTATTAGGGTTATAGTTGATTATTTCTTCATCAAATTCTTGTTTAAAATCTTGTGTAGTCATGTAGTACATAGTATTGATAATAACAAATTATGACCATCATGACATGTTATTTTTTGATTACTCCTACCTGACCCAGAGTCTCTCTATGTTCCAGTTTATTTGAAATTGACGCCTTAGATTAGGCTGTACTCAAACTTGTGATAAACATCCTGCCTTTCCCTCCTGAAGGCTGGGATATCAAGAGATCACTGCCATACCTGACTTCTTAATTTTGCCTTTTAAACAAATCTTATAATGAATCATTTCCAAGTTCTTACATCCAATTAGTTTTTATGAGAAACCAGAATAATTTTGTATTTCTTTTGGCATAAATTTTCCCTAATATTAACATTTTTAGTTGTCTATTGACTATTTCTCAATTAATATATTGGTTTGCTTTTCTAGTGATCATTTATCAAAATTTCTGCAATGTAATTATAATTTGAAAAATTCTTTTCACGGAATTGATTTGGGCAGAGAATTTGAGTGAAATGTGCTGAAATTGCCATTCAGTCACAGAGGGTTGCTTTGCTGAGATGAATTTAATGTGGAACTGAAAAATAGAGTCAAATTCTCACAACCTCATTGAAACAGTGGATCCCGCTGTGCTTAAAGGCAGAGATTCCAAATTGGCCTTCTGGGGAAGGGAACTGAGTGGCATAGATTATCATGCAGGAAATATGTTCGGGAGTGCTTTCAGGGTCAACATCTGGGATGCCAAGTGAAGGGAGCTGACTTGCCAGACAGCAAATCTCTCCCAGTGACTGGAATGCTCAACACTTTCCCCAGTACTAAGGAGCTAAGGAAACTGAATTATAATTATATGTTCATACTTTAAATAAAGATCACTAAACGAAAAGAGGAGGAGGTCTAGATTAGTAGTAAATTTATAGCTAGTGGCCAAATCTTAGGAACATCAAACAGTAAAGGGCTTCTTCCTGGTGACTGGACTGTTCAGGCCTCTGTGATTTGGGATTTCTCTCCCATGGAATGTGTGGGATACAATCAAAGGGCTAGTTCTAGGCTCCTCCCCCTGCTCAAAATTTCCAGGTCTTCTTTTCACCACTACTTTGCCTTAAACTTTGTTTCCCTTCGCTTTCTGTTTCTGATGGCAGATCCTCACCAGCCCCTCGTTTGTGATCTATAGCTTCCACCTAACTCTTCTTGGTTCTGACTATTAAAATAAAACAGATATTTTCTTACAAATGTGAATGGAAATATGCGTAGTTTTCCTGAATAGAAAGCAGCAATCTATGGAAGAGTCTCCAAAATAGGGCTTGCCTTGTAGTCCATAAGACAGGAGCCTGCTCTCTCACCTTCGTTGGACCGTGTGGAATATGCAGGCAATTCCAATGGCTGCAGAGTGATTTGAAGAAGAATATGAACTTTTGTAACAGACTGCTGAAGTGGGTACCCAGGAAGTTTGTACACTACAATACAGAATAAGCCTTAACAAATTCTCTGTATGTGCTTCCTCTTCATAAACTCTCCCATACATTTTATTTAGTTTATTAAGTGTTTATTCAGCTGTAGAGCCTACCACAGGAAGCAAGAGAAATAAATCAGAGAAAAAAACTTACCTGAGTATTAGAATTTACTAAAACAAGCGGAGAGAAAAGACCTTGGTGGACTGACATTTGAGCTGAAAACTGGCAATGTGGCGGTGAGCTGTATGAAGGGTCATGGCAAGGAAAACACTAGTATAGAAAATAAACAGGAGAGAAGGGAAAAGCTACAGGTCGGAAGCAAATCATATTCAACATTACAGACAAAAGGAAGACATTTTAACTTTGAATGTAATCGCATAGGATTCCATTGCGGGCATTTAAGTAAGGTTACATTATAATCTGACCCATGATATAAAATGACTGCTCTTGAATCGAGGGGACATAATGTGTCACTGACCAAGAAAAGTGGCAGAAAGGCAGGTTTGTTGGGGTAGAAATCGACAAGAGAGACGGTGCTGGCTCGGGTTTGCTGGCTGCCGCTGAGCATGATGAGAAGCAGTAGAACTGACATCAGCTTTGAAGGTATGAGCACAGACTAACCCAGGCGATGTTAGGGAAGTGCCTGTGAGGAAAACGAAACACCAGGGATGATAGGATCGTTGCTCTCCTACTTCTGGCTTTCTTCGAGTAGTCTTCTCCTTAGATATTTCCACAACTTTGCCTCCTTTGTGCCTCATCATATAGTACTGATAACAAATCTCTTGTGTTGTCTACGGCAACACTCTCTGGGAAGCCAAATCTTATCGAGAGGAGGCCTCCAGAGACTCTGAGCTGAAGCACCCGCCCCGACAAGATCCTTATGTTTATCCGCCTCTGTTCCCACAGTTATGTCTCCCTTTCGTTGTTCAAGCCGATTTTCTGGTCTCCCCTCAAGCCTCTCTCACCTCTACAAAGACAGTTTTCTTCTTCAAAGGTCGTCATTTTTCTGTAGTTTTCTCTATTGTCATCAATGGGATTAGCGACTGAGCTTTCATATCTTTGTGCTCCTATTTTAGTATTGTAGTAGATTCTTTCTTTCAGTATTTTAGTGGAGTACCTGACCTATTGCATTTTCGTTGCTTTAAATTTTTGTCTCTCCCAATATCGTCTAAGCTTTTCAAGAGTAAGGAAATGTGTGTTTTAATCTTTGAATTTCTAACATAGAATATGCTATATTCTAGACTCTGTTAAAATGTTTATTCAGTTAAGTGAACTGTATGCATTTCCATTACATTTCCATTTATTTTAGTTGATAGCCACTTAAATACTAAAAATGTTAGACAAAATCATCTCACCATAATTTCTTACAAAACAATTATTTATGTGTTTAATGTTCATTTGAAGAGACCTTGAAAATATTGCTTTGTACATTTCCAAACTCCAATATCTTTGCTATACTGGAGCTAACAGATGGCTCAGGAAGTTAAATTTTATGTGTTTAGTGTAGGAAAACAGATTAATATTCATTGGCATCTAGCCTTTTTTTCCCCCGCAAACCTACTAATATCAATTCTCGAGTGCTTCAGCTTTAAGCTACTTGAAAACTTGTCAACAGCTCATTTAGAGCTCATTCACTCATGTGAACTTTTTTGAAAGATGGAATACCAAGCAACAGATAGGTTTCTCTAGAGAATCACCTAAAAGTGATTGCATAGACGCTGGTGCTGAAAGTGGTGCCCTTACAGGAGAAACTGCGATGCTTAAATAACAGATCCATGTCCTGAAAACTTCTTTCATTTAAAGAAGGTGTATTTCTTTCTTCTAAATTTGGAAGATAAAGCTTATTTTAAGAAAACAAACTAGAGAAACAGCTTGATAATAAGGTTTAGAAAATGAGAGGCATCTTCATGTGTCAAATGTTGGCAGGAAGGAGCAGAGAGATAAATGCATCTATCACATTTTTTTAAGGTGATGATTACACTAACTTTAAGGCTAACTGAGAGATAGTATTTGTTGGTAAATATATTCTAAAACTAAAAGACATAAATCTTTAGCAGGGTCAAATAATCAGTTTTCTGTGTTAATCACTGGTTAATCACTGAAGGGAAACAGAAATGATTATTTTTTGATGAAGAAGTCAAATGAGTATTTAATGAATTTAATGCCTGACTCTGCCATTAAAGGCCAGACTCTTAACAAAAACATTGGGAGAATTGTGCTACATTCACTAGCATCTAAAGAAGTGTGTAAATTGGAATAAATCTTTGATGTCTTTGAGTCTCAAGTATCTTACTGCTAATGCACTTTGGAAAACACCTAGTATTAGGCCATCTTAAAACTTCTCTCTCTACAGAACTTCTACTCCATCCTTATTTCTCTGCCTCCTTTCTTCCCCCAGCACACAAAGAGAATTATCTGTGCTTCTAGTCTCCAGTTCCTTTCTCTATGTGCCTCTTATACACACTCATCTCTGGTTCCTTTCTCTATGTGCCTCTTATACACACTCATCTCAGGCTATTGCCACTCCACTTCCCGCCACTCTTGCTTTTATCAAGGTCAACAAAGACCCTCAGGCACTAAATCCAATTCTCAGTCCTCTCTTCCTTGACCCATTAGCAGCATTTCACACAGCTGACAATTTCCTGTTTCCTGAGAGCTCCTTCCTCACACAGCTCCCTGGATACCACACTTTCCTGAATTCCCTTCGGCAGCACTCAGAGTCATTTCTCCCTTCATTTTCATTTGATTTATCTGTATTTATCTTAACCTCTTAGTCTTACTTTGGTCTGGAACTCAGACCCTGGACTTCTGTCTGTCCCTCCTGCCTTTTTGATATGTTCTTCTCCCTGGATTAAATATTATCCAGTGTTGGCAACTGTCAAATTGCCATCTTTGATCCAGAACATTTCTATAATTTCAGAATATCATATCTGGTCATTTGAGCAGTTAGATATCTGATAGTTATTTCCAAATGGAGTACTGCTATTAGCTTCCATTCATATTTGGTTTACTTAAAGTCTGCCCTATGAGGAGGAGTAATACTGACTCCAACTTCCTGTTTCCTCAGGACCAACCTTTGGCAACTGATATAATCACCATGTTTACATATAAACTTTCAGAAAAAAGCATACTGACCCCCGTAGCACAATTAATAAAAACCCTGAGACAGATATGGGGTTCAACCACTCCAAACCCCTTTTCAAATACATGGAGAATTGTGTCACTTCTCAGACTCTCTTCTGCTACTATGTAGAGACAATATGCCAATCTCCCCAAATGGGGCTGCTAGCATTGTTTCCTGACTGTTTTCCCTTGTAACTACCTCCTCTCTCTAGTTTATTTTCACTTAGCAGGTTGACTTTATTCAAAGCAAAGCAGTAGTTTAGATTAAAGGAGATACGCGTCAAGATGGAGAGTGGTGGCATTCAAGGACCTTGAGAATATTTTCAAATATCAAAGTCAAGTATCTTGTGAAACTCAGTGAACATGGAGTTGTTGAATTGTTGCCTTGATATTCTAATGTATTTGATACAGAAAGCTATTCTGCATGCTATTAAGAGAAACAGAAACACCAACCCAGCCACAAAAGATTTATCTCCAATGGTATATTACCTGCAAAATAGAGTAGGGCAATGGTAGCACAAAGCTTGTAGGAGTAAAATATCACTAACAGATTTGACTTAGGGACCACTCCATGAGTTGGAAGTCATACTGAACGCTGCTTGGGTGAGCAAGAACATGCGACAAGATAGACCAAGGACCTAGGGTAAAATCAAATAATGCTGGTTAAAATAAAAGGCAAAATGTTGTAGATAATAATAAAGTAGTCCCACACTAGCTCAGAATGGAGTATAATAAAAGTTTCTTTATTTAGGGGTAGGCTCACAGATCAGCAGTCCTCTGCATGAGTGGGAAACAGGAATTGAATCCAGCAGCCGAGGGGATGTGTACGTTTTTACATCTGTATATATAGTACATTTGACGACACCCATATCTTAAAAACTATTAGCTGAAGGAGTTCCCACAGAAGCAAAATATAGTGATAAAATGACTTCTAATGACACTCTGCTGTATTTAGATCAGTGCATTGTTCAGCCAGCATCAGAGAAGTTTCTTCCTACAGAAGTTGAGAACAAATATAGAGGCCCATAGCCAGATATTATGCAGAGAATGAGAGATCTTTGAACACTCGTTCCTAAATGGATTGTCTCCATCATATACCTCCTCTCAGAGCACAGGGAGCCCCAGAGAAGAAGAAGTAGAAAGAATATAAGAACCAGAGGGCATGAAGGACACCAGGAGAACAAGGTCCTCTAAATCAAATGATCAAAGTTCATATGAACTTACAGAGACTGAAGCAGCATGCACAGGGCTTGGAGGGGCCTGTGCCAGGTCCTCTGCTGCGCTTATTTGATGATTTCCAGTGTAGTGTTTTTTGTGCAATTCCTGAGTGTGCAAATGAGTGAGTCTCTGATTTTTGTGCCTTCTTTTGGACTTCTTTCCTTCTATTGGTTTGTCTTGTACACCATTGATGTCATAGTTTTGATTTATCTTATTATAATTTATTTTGTTATGTTTAAAACTTAATGAATGAATGAATGAAAGCATAGCCACCAGGGTAAAGGTTAATAACAGAACTGTCATTTATACCTGATAGGAGAAGGAAAATCAGTTTTCTCCAATGGAGCAACACTGGCTATATCAACCCCTCCAGTGCAAGCCTCATGTTCAGAAGTAGTTGATCAAGGTATAATGGACTCCAAAAAGAAAAACAAAAAAGGTTATATGATCCTTCAACTCGTTTGAGATCCCCTGGTCTCCTAGAAATCACAGAAAATCTTTTCAACAGTTTACACAGCTCTACTGGGCTTATGATTTTCAAAATACTCTTCTCAATATCTCTGGATAGCCCACACTGGCTATGTTTTCTTTGGAGTCTACTAGGTAAGCCCTACATTATGACTCTGAATCGTTTGAATTGTTCTCTCAAGAATTATTCTTTTACCAGATAGAATTTTGATTCTATCTTATACTTCTCTTCAGACTTCACTTCTTGTTCTTAGTTCTGGCATATGTGGAATTCATATGCACTACATTGTTAGGTTATCACTGTCCAGGCACTCCAATATAAGCACTCATCCCTTCTCTTGGCTGACCTCAAACACTTGGATTCAAATGATTCTTCTGGCTTCAGCTACTAATTGTTGGGGCTGTAGACACATGCCATGGTTTCAGTCAAGGATTTCTATTATGTTATAAACCCAACAGTTCAAAAACTATCAGGATTATGCATGTGTTTATTCTGTATTGAGATAGACATTTGCATCAAGAACTCAATGCCCCACGGCCTCTACATAAGGAATTTAGTGCCTCGATGTATGTATGGGTCCTTATTGGTAGAAAGATGGCGGTCAAAGCTATGTACTCACCTTTGCTCTATTAGAGGTATAACCCCCCAACCCCAAGTGGTGGCCTGAAAATTGGTGTTCAGAGTGCTGAACCTGGAATTAGAGACCCACTGTCAAGTTCACCCACATTTCTCCATACTTCTTTTTCTTGTCTATGGTAGGATAAGAGTGCTTTCTGGGCTATTCAGAGGTTATATGCTTTTGATCCGATGTTGAAATCAATCACACACAAGTATTTTCAAGAGACCACTCTATTTACCACCCTAGTTAGTGCCATATGGGTCATGCAGTGTGGCAGGCTCGTATTCTGAAATTTTTCTTTTCCTTGCCCCCTTTAAATCAGTTTTTTCTTCATTACATTTTTTTAGTATAAACACAGTTAGTCACAGAACATATGTGAGGTAAGGTGAAGGGAGTAGCTCCAGCTCAATGAACAGCATCTATGTAGAAAACTTGAGTCGGCATTACAAAGATGCTCAGACTCTCTGGTGGTTCTCCCAGCACCTGAGCTGAGCTCCCTTGAGCTGCCCATTGGAGTAAACAGAACTGTTGCGGCTGACGCACAATTTAGCAAACCATTAGCTCTGCTCAGAGCTTTCCAAAGACTAGAGCCCATAAGAAGACTGTATCGGGGTTGTGGAAGGTGAAGGACAACAAAATGGCTCTGAGAGAAAAGAAAATTGCAACCAAACACAAACGAGCAATAAAAACAGAGAGGAAAGTTTCTATTCTGAAGTTAAGACGAGAAGAAAGAGTTTTGTGGTTTCCAGAAGCAGCAAGAACTGCTCTTTGCTTCTTAAACAAGGATGGGCAATTATCCAGCAGGGGGAGCAAAGAAACACACAACCTGGTGTCGCATCTGTCTGACTATCTTTCTTAAGCAATAAACTTGGCTGCAATGTGTCCAGGCCCATGTGTTTGCCCAATGGCTAGGGCTGCTTTCCTGCTGTAGTGACCGAGTTGAGGAACCCTGACAGAGACGGAATGGCTCCTGCAACACGGGAAATATTTGCTCTAATGTTCTTTAAGCAGTGTTTTGCTGGCTCCTGCACTGTGGCGTTCCCGTGATCACATATAACTTAGGCTGTTTTATCTTGATCTGATATTCAGAAAATACATTTCTGCCTCCTCTGACTCTTCGATTTCGTACAGTAGTTGAAGAGCTGTACATTAAGTTAATTCTCGAGTAGATTCCTGGTGTTTAAAGTAATTATAAAAATATCAAATTTTACTGTGACTTCTACTTGTACATCCTTTACTTCACAGAAGTGAAAATAACATTGTTTTCCTAACTCCATGGATTAAATAGTGATTTTAATGCTGATTCTGGAAGTGTGACTTTTCTATTCAGCATCATCTGTCATATACCTCTCTTTTTCTGAACAAGCAATTCTTTCCTTTCCTTCTGAAAATGCAGTAACAGGTTCACACTCCCTTACAACAGTTCAAAATAATCCCAAGTAAAGATGATGTCCCAGTCTTGCCTGTGAAGTTGCTGTTTCTTTGGTGACTACCGAAGAGGAGGCAGTTTTCAACAAAGATGCTTGTGCCAAGGACCATTTGCCTAGTTCCTCATGGTCATTTTCAGTCCCAAGAGGGTTCTGACCAAGAGGTGGAGATAATTTGGTTCTTTGTGCTCAAAATCTCTTGTCAAATTACTATCTTCATACATTTTTGTTACTTGACATTTATTTGGCATAGGCATCAAGGCCGCCAGAACAATTTATGGTCTAAATGTGGCTTATAATAACAGAATTACTTCTGGTGCTTAGAAATTAATCAGAAATCAATGTCTAAAGTATAATGATTTACAGTTGTCTTTGAACCATGGTGTGGAACCTAGATTATTAATTAAGAATTATGTCAGAAGGTTGAAGAGAATCTGGTACAATTGCCTGTTGCTACAGAAGGACCAGATATCAGAATTGAAGATAATGTGACTTTCTCGTTTCAGATCAGTTTGTGAATGCTATCACTTGAAGTCTTAGGGCCCAAATCATATCAACACCAGACATTACCTACCAGCCCCTAGTTTATGAATTTTTGAACATTAAGAGGAAGTATGTATTCAGTTAGATGCAATGATATGGATTTAAAACTGAAGTGAGACTTAAAGAGAAGGGTTATACATCAGGAAAGTGACTTAATTTTTATTTTTTTAAAATTTTACTTTTAATATTATGCAATAAATATATCATTTCTCCATACTCTTAACTCCCCTCAGACCCTTGCATATGCCCCTTCTTGCTCCCTTTCAAATAATGGCCTCTTTGTCAGTCATGAATTGTTGTTAAATGCATAGATATATCTATATTTCTAGGTAACCTACTCGGTTTGTACAATGATGTTCACATATATGGTTTTAGACTTGACCCTATGGTATTGGATAATGTGTGTGCTCTTTCTTGGAGGAAATATATTTCTCCCACTCTCAGCAATCCTCAGTTTCCTGTTGTTCTTCGTGTAGGGCTGAAGCCTCTCCTTCCTCCCCACTCACTTGGCATGTCTATTGGTGTTGTCCTTGTTCAGCCCATGTTAGTCATGCTAGGGAGACTTTAAGGACTCAGTTTATGACATTCCTAGGAGACACAATAAGCCTGCATCACGTAAGAGTTAATGGCCTTTCTCAGTAGACAGAGTAATTATGATCTTTGACTTGTCACATGAGACCACAACTTATTTATTTCTAAATATGAAATTTACTCTAAAACTCACTTGATGAATTGTAATTCCTTGTTTATACAGATAAATGGATAAATCCTACACAAATGTTTTAAAATTATTTTCTCAGAAATTTTTTTCATATATTTCAAGCCATTGAGATGATTTGCAGTTATTTGAATCCTATTCTTTAGGAATCTTAAAGATTAAAAGCCTTTCACTACTTATCACACAACCTAATCTATTACTGGAATAAGGTATTATATTATCTACTGGGGAAAATGGAGACATTGGTTGTTTGACTAAGACAAATTCTTTGTCTTATTGGAATGAACACTACGTCTAATGTGACTTCTGATTTATTCACAAATAGGTGGGGTTTATTTAAATATTGCAATGAGATATTTCCTCTGATTTGTGATGGCATGGTACATGAGTACATTAAGATATTTTTCAAAAGTATTTTTTATTTTTGAAATTAATATTACATCCTTTCTTCCCTTTCCTTTCCTCACTCCAACTTCTTCCCTGTTGCCATCTCCTTTGTCTTATTTAAATTCTCGACCTGTTTTCTTTAATTTTCTTTAACACACACACACACACACAAACATACACACACACCCTGCCTGGTTTGTGTAATGTTATTTGACCATTTGATATTTGATGACAAATTGGTGTTTTTTCCCGGAGAACACAATTTCTCCTGCTTTCAGCATTCCTCGGGTCCCTATGGTTTTTGTGTAGGGTTGAGAAAACCTGACCATTCTCCATTCTCCATTAGCAGGTTTATTGGTGTTGTCCTTATTCAGGTCATGTTTAGGCAGGTATGTTAGTGAGACTTTGTGAGGGTTGCTGCTCTGACATTTCTAGGAGACACAACCTTGTAACAAACTCCCTGTTTCTCTGACTTTTACAAGCTTTCTATTCCCTCTTCTGTGGCAGTCCCTGAGCCTTAGGTGCAGAAGTTTTGTTGTAGATGAATCAGACACAGAGATTTCCAACTTTTCAAAATTATTTCTACATCTCCTATTGGGAATGTTTCACTTTAATTAGAAAATTCTGGTCCCAGCTGGCCTCAATGCACTGATTCAGTGATCCACATACTTTGTATGGTTTAAATTTTGTCCTATTTTGAAGCTAGTATTCTCAGTGAGTAGATAGATAGGCAGTCATCAGTAAGGCTAGCTACTAAACATGGCTGACTCAGTGCAACTTAAATAGCATATTTCCTTCAAACCCAGGCAGCAATATTAAGAAGAAATGTCCTTATCTGATCCTATGAGCTAAGAAATCATTTTTCACCTAATAAGGAAGTATTTGGGAAAAGAAATGAAGCCACAGAGAATAACTTTGGCTTTATTTAAGTAAGACGAACCTCCTGCTACAGAGAAGGGATATTTCAATCTGCTGAAGAGGTAAATAAGAAGTGATGTTTCACTGTCAAGAGGTATCTTGCACGTTTGATGGGAAATTACTGAGGAGAAACAGTCACAGTTCAGTGTCTCAAACCTGTTAGGGAGTGAGAGCAGTTTCTCTCCATGGAATTGTTATTGTGAAAAAACAGGTGAGCTTTTAACACTGGGGTGCTTGATTTCAAGTCCAGGTTTATATTGGGTCTTCAATAAGGTGTGGAGCTGTAATAGGATGTGGTGGTTGGAGGCAGCGTAGTTTATAAATTGGATCCTTAAAAGCCCATGACTTTCTGCTGAGACATCTTTGCTCTGATTTTTCTCAGGTAGGAAATACATGGGGGTTAAATATTCTGAGTTGTTAAATATCAAACAGTTGCTATTATATATATTCTTGAACATCTCTCCTATGGCTTATTCTAGCTGATTTAAGTTGGTGAAAAAAAATGAAACGATCGATGGCTCTATGGATGCTCATAAATTTGGAATGTTAAAACCATCCATAATGATCTCAACATGCAGTTTTTTCATATTGTTTTTTAGAAATGAAATTAAAGTTAATACTAATTCCTCCTTACCCCTTGCCCTGCAGGACTCAGAAAAGCTGGCCCTGCTCCTTGCTTGGGCAGCACAATAGAGCTGACCCTGTTGTCAGAGGAGAGTGAGATAGCCTGGATGTTGTGAGCGTTGAAGAAGTATCCCCATTATTTGTCAACTGGAGGCATGAGTTGGGAAGAGATGCAGTCCTCCCACCTTATCCATCGATGCCTGAGTCAGGTGGAGGAGCTGGTGCTGAGGTCATAAGTGTGGGAGAGCTGTCTCTGCCCCTCATCAGCTACAACACTCAGGAAAGTGGCCCCTACACCTCACCTGGGCAACCCAGTAGAGGTAGCAGGCCCTGAAGGTGTAGGTGTGGGAAAACAGACCTTGAGGACCTAAAAGCAGGAGAACTGGCCCGGCTCCTTGCTCATTGATGCAATAGGTGAACTAGCCAGGGTAATGCTGAAGAGCTCACCCTGGTGGTGAAGACAGGGAAGAGCTGGTGGGCTGACCAACTCTGCAGATACCCAGGCCACTAGGAGGGTTTTGTGTTCACCCCGGAATCTACCCCATCTGTGATCTGCTGCATGTAAAAATGTTTGGATAAAGGGGTTTATGCATGACTCAATGTGTCACACTGCAGCTTCCATGATGAGATTTTCTCTTTCTTCCCTCTCCCCTTTTTCTTAAATTTTATTTTGCTTTATTTTGTGGGAGGAAGAAGGAGGAGATGGTTAGGGTTGGGAGGAAGGATATGAAAGACACGAAGAATAAATAAAAAGAAAACTAAAAAAAATACTAATTCCAATAAAGCTGCAAATTTCTGGTAACTACTTTTTTGGCGGGTAAGACTTCTTGAAAACACCAATGTATTTGGTTTGATGTCAGCAAGATAGTAATTGTCATACAGCAAATAGTTCTCACACACACAACAGTTTGTTCCTGTGTGAAACCTTGTTTCACATTCTGTGACATTCCTTTTCTTACATAAAAACTCTAGTTCCAAGACAATTGTTTGAATTATCACCTTCCATATATTTATGCAAAATTTTAATATAGATTTCATTAAATGTAATAATTTATTTCCTTTCTCTGGGGATTTAAATTTTATGATATTCACATGTGAGATGAGTTGCATTTGGCATTTTGCAGACAATATTTGAATATATTTTATTTCTAAGTTTTAGTCAATGACTTATAACTAGGGATTAGATGTTAGGGTTGCTATTTACAACACCTAATGTCAAATATGCACCAAAGAATGCAGCAGTGTCCTAAGCTTTTGATACTCTACACAGAGGTATAGAGCAGCCTCTCCAATGCTAGTGTCATGGTTGTTTTTGTAGCAAACTTGTAAGTGAAAAAAAAATCCTGCTTTTCTAAGAAGTAATGTTGAATTACCTGGGCCATTTGAGACGGAAATGCCATTACACCGAGGATGGTGTTACTGACAGAATTATTGTCAAGATCACAGTTAAAACTGTTATTTTGTGTGGACAAGGATTTCTTGTATTTCAGCTTTTTAATCCAACAGATAAATGATCACTGGTGGAACACACACCCACACACAAAAATGTATAATCTTTTAACAATGCTCATGTTATGTATCATGAGGGGCCTGCTCATTGGGGTTTCTGTCCTGCCCGGTACCCCACAGCCAACAAGCCCCAAATAAAATCACACAGAGATCTCCATAAGTTATAAGCTGATTGGCCCATTAGCTCAGGTTTATTATTAGCTCTTATGACTTATATTAACCCATTATTCTGATCTATTTTAGCCATATGGCTCAATACCTTTTTCAGCTGGCAGGTCACATCCTGCTTCCTCAGTGGTCTTCACAGGACTGGGAGGAATCAGCTTTCTCCTTCCCAGAATTCTCCTGATGTCATTGCATCACCTCTACTTCCTGTCTGGTTTTCCTGCCTATACTTCCTGCCTG
>LOJH01012905.1:13805-25234 GCA_001685095.1 Ellobius talpinus | reverse complement strand
CAGGACCTCTGGAAGAGCAGCCAGTGCTCTTAACCTCTGAGCCATCTCACCAGCACCCTCTCTCTGTCTTTTTTATTGGGAGACAAGATCTCACTAAGTTGCCTAGTTGTCTTGAACTCACTATGTAGCCCAGGCTAGTCTTGAGCTTATTTATGATCTTCCTGCCTCAGCCTTTCAAGTACCTGAGAAACAGACCTGTACCACCATGCTTGACTGGCTTTTATTTATTTTGTCATTTTTCATGTGTATGTGTGTATGCGTGTTTACATATATGTATGCGTGCTTACATTTACGTGTGCGGGCATGTGGAGGCCCAAGGTTGGTGTCAGGAATCTTCTTCAAATGCTCTTCCACTTTATTTACTGAAGCAAGGTCTCTTAATCAAACCCAGATATGTTTATAGATAGGGTTTGTCTTGTTAGTCACCTTGCTCTGGGGACTCTGTTTCGGCTTCTGAGGCCAGAACTCTAGGCAGGCTGCCATGGCCATGCCTTTATGTGGGTTTATAGAGATCCGTTTTCCAGAAGTCACACTTGCCTGGCAGATGCCTTCACCACTGAGCCATAGCCCGAGTCTTGATTTTTCATTTTTGATCCACACAGGTGATTATGCATTCTATGGGTACTGTGTGTCTCCTCAACACCCATATGGTGAAGACTAACCCGAGCAGGGCAATTCAAAGTCTGTTCATCCCCAGTATTTGTCGTTTGTTCATCTTTTTTGGGGGTGTATTCAAAATCTTTAGATTACTCTTGGATCAAAAATAAAATGGAGAAATTCCAAGCCAGCACTATTGTCATATGTCCTTCAAAAGACTCTGACAGACCAACCCATAAGCCCTTGCGGCAAAGATGGCTGGCAATGAGACACCAATTTACATACAAGAGATAGGTGTCTTGGACACCTCTGTGTATGACCTCAATTTGTTGATAACAGCTAAAGTAAATTTGGTGCCATTTCTATTAATAAGGCCAGAACAAAGGTCCCCACACTTCTTTCCCTCCTCCCAATTTGTACCCTGATCCATAACGTATTATGATTAACCCGTGGGGAGATCAGCCAGAGTCACTGACACCTCTCACATCCCTGGCCAGGTGGGAGGAACCAGTTGTTTTATTTCTATCATCCACACACAGAGTCCAGCAGGTAGCCAGCTTAACATCCACACGCATATGCAAGCACATACATATAGTGTATGTATCTAATAAGGGAAGTGGGCACAGGTTACGGGAAACAGGGAAGCTGCAGCATAACCTCAGGGACGTTTGTAACCCATGGGGGAGGTCCCTTGATGGGCCTGAGTGAAGGTGGGCCCAGACCTGCCTGTGTGCATGCCAGACACTCTTGGCCATCCAGAGCCTGGCTGGTCAGCTACATTCTCTCTGCATCTGGAGACAAAGAGGCCACATCCACTGTGACCTGGCTCATTCACAGTGGTGTTTGTAGCAAAGATCACATAATACACGCAGGGTACCACCTTCACCCCATAGTCCATGTGGGGTGCCACCCTCACTCACCCCATAGTCCACTTGGGGTTCCACCCTCACCCTATAGTCCTCATGGGGTGTCACCCTCACCCCAAGGTCCATGTGGGGTGCCACCATCACCCTCCGTGGGATCTGGGCTCCGAACTTACTTGGATAAAGTACTCTGACAAAATACAACTTAGGAGAGAAAGTTCCTTTTCTTTTAGTTCGAAAATTCCAAGTTATAATTCATCACTGTAGGGAAGTCAAAGCAGAAGGAACTTATAAAGCATCACATCACATTCACGGTCAAGAGCAGAGAGAGAATGAATATACGCATGTGTTGTTCTGATCTAGCTTTCTCTACTCTTATACAGCCCAGAACCCAAACCTAGGGAATGGTGTTGCCCACAGTGGGCTGGATCTTCTCACACCAATTAAAACAATCAAGATAATCCCTCCCTGGCACACCCACAGACCAACCTGATGGAGACAATCCTCTACTTGAGACTCTTTCCCCAGGAGATTTTAGGTTGTGTCAAATTGATGATTAAAACTAGCCATCACACATACCCACACTGAGGATTTCCAAAACATGGTAGCTGCTCTTATCTCTGCCTGCCTCACACCTTCACCCCCAGGCAGTCAGCAGCCAAGGCGTTATGAACCCTGGAAAACTCAGCTTCCCTTTTTACAAGAACAGCCCCCCCCGGAACATGTTCTGAAATATATACAATTTGAGATATGTCAAAAAAAATTAGCTTCAAGTTCTGTTTGGAATCTTCCTTCAAAACTTTGAAGGAAACCGTATGACTCAGAAACAGGGGCTTGTTTAGGATGTGACGCCAGGCAGACATAAAAACGACAGAGTAAAAGTGTATTTAGGAATGTGGGAGGACATTCCGGAGGCAGTAAATCTTTTAAAAGATGCCGTGTGTAACCAGAATGAATGAAACAGTTTCCTTCCTCTGTAAAATCATTGTCAGGATCTGGGGAAGTAGGTGGGGTGGAGACTGGGGTGAAGGGGTTCACATTTGTACACATTTGCACATTCAGAGTCAGCCATTATGGGCCTGTATCCGACCTCCATTTATCACTAACCCACTGGCCTCAGTTTCCTCTTCCATGCCCTGGGAATGGGAGCAAGGCTTCCCGGTGTTTGAAAGGGGATGACGGCTCAGGTCACACCCTTGGGAAGGTACCTGGCCTTGGCCAGATATTGCTGTGACATTTGATGCTGTTATAGCACCAGCTGATGAATGACTGCTTCTCTCTTCAGGAGTGACATTTTCGTTTTTCTGGAAGACTCAAGGAGAGCAGCCTCGACCAGCCGCCTACGCTTATGGGGGACAGGTCATCTCTGATGGCTTCAAAATCTGCTCTAGCGGTGGAAAGGGCTCTGTGGAGCTGTACACGCGCGATAATGCCATGACATGGAAGGCCACCTTCAACCCTCCGGGTGAGTGGAGAACCAACTGGAGCCTCTGTGCCCCTCAGTGATGGCAGAACACTGAAGGAGTCTTTGCAGAACATGGGTCCTTCCTGCCAGCAGTTTGGGAAGGTCCCAAGAGAACAAGGAGGGCACCTGTTACAAGGTGACCTCATGCCAAGGTCAAAGCCCAGATGGTAACCTGACTGTGAGTTCTCTGTGTAATTGCTGCTGCCCAGTGCCTGTGTGAGGCTGGCTTTCTGCATAATGGAAGTGACATGGCCTGTACCCAGTCATTGGTGGGGACAGAAGCTGTGAGGCAAAGATAGACCGTGGCTAAATCCTTCTGTCCCCATGCCGTTCAGTGATTGTGGCCTTGAAGATGCTCACAGAAGTATAAAAAGTTCTGGGGAAGACAGACTGCCCATCAGGGAGCAGCAGGCAGTAAGGCAGGAAGAGAAGCTGGGGTACTGGGTGGTCTTGGTTGAGGATGTGCCATTAGAACCAGTGGGAGGGGACTAGAGTGCCAAGGGCCTGAGTTTCAGAAGATGGAAAAGCTCGGATGGAAGGGCCTGAGTTTCAGAAGATGGAAAAGCTCGGATGGTCTGCGCTACAGAGCTCATTAGCTGTGCTGGACGCTGGACACCTGAAACCAGGGCCATTGAGGATAGTGTAAGATACTGGAGGAGGAAGGTGACCAGCAGTTTCATGTGGTGTGCAGGGAGGACCTGGACAGAAACCGGCCAGGTCAGAGGTGGGAGGTGGGGAGGGGGTGTCGCTCCATCTGAAGCCTCTAGAACAGCAGTTCTCAGTCCTTTGGGGGTTGCATGCCGCATATTGACTTTATGATTCATAACAGTAGCAAAATTACAGTTATGAAGTACCAATGAAAGTAATTTTATGGTTGGGGGTCACCGTAACATGAGGAGCTGTATCAAAGGCTCACAGCATTAGGAAGGTTGAGAAGCACTGCCTTAGAAGCAAGCAGAGCCTTTGATGTAGCTCAGGGTCCACTTCTGGCCCATTTGGAGGAGGTAGCACAGCTTGACTATTAAGCAGTCGGGCCAGGTCCTAAATCTGCCGTACAGCTTTATGGACCTGGTATCATAGTACATCACTTGGTGCTTCGGTTTCTTCATTTGTAACATTCGAAGAGTAGCAGTTATTATTTCCCAGGGAGACAGACAGTTGATAGATTGGAGGAGCCTTGAACAATGAGCTGCAGAATCCTGGGAGACTTGGGTTTGCCCTGTGGGTGCTGGACTTGCTTAAGCTGAATTCATAACTCCTCCATAAGGTGGGGGAAAAGCAGCAGCCAGGGAAGGTGTTGAATTTCTGGATGCTCTCCCACTCTCAAGGCCTGAAACACTTTCGCCTTCCTGCTTCACGAGGCTCCTTCTGAACCTCCGAGATGGCTGGCTCTCAGTGAGAACCTCTTGTGGTCAAGGTTTCCTAGGTAACAGCTCATCCCCCCCCCATGGGCCTTAGGCCTGTGGCAGGGCATCGGGCATCTAGCAGGTTCTTTGAAACTGAACACGTGCTGTTTTCCCACCCAGGGATGCCGAGAGACTTGTAAACACCCTCTCGTCATCTGCTCCTCATTTCTTCACTGGAGGGCTTTGTTATTCTCACTTTCATAGTCAAGTGCAAGAATGCTTTGGCCCTGCTTAGGATCCAAGTGTTCTTCAGAGCATCAAAATTACTAAAGTGTTACACAATCCCCAACAGGAAGCCCTGAAGGAATCACTGGCCGTCCACGGTGACCAACGGGCAGGGGCACTGTGTGTCCTTTAGCAGGGCTGCCCTGTGCCTGCTTTGTCAACCCCAGGAGGATGTCTTACAGCAAGGCTTGCAAAACAGACCAGGACAGTTGTAGACTGGTCTTCCCAGTGACGAGAGGAGGGACCAAGAGGCTTCCTAATGAGGTTGATGACGGAGCCAGGAGGCTGGCCATAGCTATTGTATCATCCCATTTTGGTTAATGTCATATATTCTACGTCAGGTCAGGCCCTTGGATGGTTTGGGGGCCCCTGCCTTCTGACTGCTTAGATTTTCAATGACGTTTTGAATGAACTCTGACCAGCAGTTATGATTTCATGTCCGAATTCAGATCTTCCAACTTCACCCGGAAATAAAAGACAATGGAGACTTCATTTTTTATTGACAGGAGGAATGAGGGTTCCTCCCAGGAGCCACCTCCCTATACAGCCCAGTCAGCACACAGGCCTGTCCTCAGTGGAACTAGGTCTCTACTCCTACCTCTTCCCTGGTTCCGCAGACCAGGTGTGTGGACACTCGTCTGGTGTGAACGTACTATTGTTCTCAACAGCCTCCATTTTTTCCCAGCATTTAAAAACTCATACGGAAGTTGAGAATGAGGAAGGGACAAAGGGTTCCCAGGGGCTCCCAACCTCTGCACATGACCAGTGTTTCCCCAGTAGCACTCCATCCCAGCACTGCCCTGCAGTGATGAACCATACCATTGTGTGCTTAGCTTTAGGGCGGTCAGGGTCCCACCCTTGTGTCATACATTCTGTATGTTGGGAAGGAATCTGTCCCGAGCTCTGACCTTTTACCTCTTTAAGTGGGCTATTCACTTGCTTACTATGAGTTTTGAGGACTCTGCGCATTTTGTCTGACAGTGTCCATTGCAGACACTTTCCCCAGTCGTGGCTGGTCTTTCTACTTGTTCTATTGACAAATTCTTCCATGGTGCAGAAGTTTTCAGTTTTAATGGAGACCAGCTTTTCAGGTTTTCTGCTCTGGACCTGGGTTTGATTCCCAGCACCCACATGGTAGCTCAAGACTGCCTCTAAGTTCAGTTCCAGTGCCTTTGACACCCTCTCTGACTCCCATGGGCACTGCATGCATGTGGTGCATGACACACATGCAGGCAAGGCACCTGTACTAGCTAGTTTTTATGTCAACTTGGCACATGATAGAATCATCAGAGAGGAGGGAACCTCAATTGAGAAAGTGCTTCCATAAGATCTGGCTGTAGGCAAGCCTGTAGGGCATTTTCTTTATTAGTGATTGATGGGAAAGGGCCCAACCTGTTGTGGGTGATGCCAACCCTGGGCTGGTGGTTCTGGGTTCTATAAAAAAGCACGCTGAGCAAGGCAGTAAGCAGCATCTTCCATGGCCTCTGCCTCCATGGCTCCTGCCTCCAGAATCCTGCCTTGCTTGACTTCCTGTCCTGACTTTCTTTGATGATGAACTGTGATGTGAAAGCATAAGCCAATAAACCCTTTCCTCCCAAACTTGCTTTAACCGTGGTGTTTCATCACGGCAACGGTAACCATAAGTAAAACAACACTCATATGCGTAAAGTAAAACAAACAAACTTTTTAAAACAAAAATCAGAATCAAGCCCAGGGTCATTATATTCCGGAAGCTGTGCAGATCTGTGCTTGGTATTTCCATCTACCACCCACTTTGAATTAGTTTGGGGCATAGGGATGAGGTCCTTATTCATTTACTGTTATTTTTGCATATGGCCCTCTGGTTTCCCCAGAATCCTTGGTTGCAGAGATTATATTTGTTCCACTGTGGCTTTGTTTGCTCCAATTTGGCTTTGTTCCTATCAGGTATCAGCAGATGGTGTCTGTATTGCTCTATACTTGGGCTGTCAGTTCTGTCCCTCTGATCTATCCGTTTGTTTCCCTAACACCACGTGACTTCGCTTACTGATCCAATCATGTCCTACCTCTGGGTACTGTAAAACAACATTACTACCTGCAAAGTTCATGCTTGAGACCCGTGCCATTGAATTGCAGAAGAGAATCTCATAATGTTTTAAGTATCTTTATTCTGTTCTTCCCAACCCATGTGCCTCTTTCCTGCTTACTGTAATATTGGGGACTGCCAGGAGTTTTGACAGGAGTATGTCCTTGTCTTGTTTCTGACCATATTGAGATTTTCAACTATGATTATGTTCCGATTAGTTGGTGCTTAAATCTCGCCTTTTAAACAATTCTTTATTCCCTTTGGTTGAAGGTGTTTAACTTTGTGACTCTGGTGTTAACATAATAAATGGTCTCCTTGAGTTGCTTTTGGAATTTGGGGTGGGGGTGGGAGAAAAGGTCATGTGCTCCAGAGTACTAAGGGGAATCAGGTTATGTTATAATCCATAGTTTGAGTCAGGTTATGTTATAATCCATAGTTTGACTCACTAAAGTCAAGCGTGTCCAAGCATCGTATGAAAGAGGGATGTGCTTAGAAATGTAAGCTTATGTAGAACTCATCCCCTATGCTCAGGCTCTGTCTTCACTCTCTTCCAGGTCCTTACTGGACTCATGTCCTGTTCACGTGGAAGCCCAAGGAGGGCCTAAAAGTCTATGTCAATGGGACTCTGAGCACCTCAGATCCGAGCGGCAAAGTGTCTCACACCTATGGGGATCCCCATGTCAACCTGGTTATAGGGTCTGAGCAGGACCAGACCAAGCGTTATGAGAACGGAGCTTTTGATGAGTTTATCATCTGGGAACGTGCACTGACTCCCGATGAGATCAACATGTACTTCACAGCTGCCGTCGGTCAGTGCGCAGGAAGGCTGGGGGTAGATCTGGGGTCTGCACCTAGAGATGCTCAGCATCTTTAGCACCCTTCAGCTTTCAAGTTCTCGTCATGGCAGATGTGAGAGGTGTCTTAAAGAACCTTATAAGTATAGTCATTTTTCTGAACACCTGTTCCCCAAGATAAATGAGCAAACAGTTCACAGGAGACACGCCGAGATTAATATTCTCGGATCCTTGCAGGCTCCATGGGGTATACAAAGGGTGATTACAGAGGTTTGGGTGGCAAATATTCAGACCCTTAACAAATGCCTCCCATGTGCATATCTTCTCCTTGCTCAGCTACAGGTGATTGCTCCAAGCAGGGGCCTGTTGGCAGGTGGACAAGGTTCAGTTCTTCATTTTGCCATGGGACTTTTAAAAAGTTTTGATAAATTGCATGTGACATCTGTGTAACCATTTAAAGTGAGCAGTTTTTAAAAAATAGGACAAGAGTGATAGTTCAGTAAGTAAAGTGCCTGCCTCTTAAGCATGAGAACCTAAATCCCAGGACCCATATTTAAAAAGCAGGGTGTGGTGATGTGTGCTTCTAATCCCAGCACAGGGGAGGCAGAGGTAGGAGGATCTCTTAGACTCGCTCTCCAGCCAGCCTAGAATTACCAGTGAGCCCTAGGTCCTAGTTTGAAAAAAGATAGACAGGCATATCCTTAGGGATGATACTGAGGCTGAATTCTGCTTCTATGTGCACACCAACAATAAAGAAGTACTGGCAACAGGGTAAAGAGTTTGGTGGCGTTTAGCAAATTCACAGGGAACGAACACAGTCTGTATATCATCTTCAGATATTTCACTGTCCTTAAGGGACATTTATGTCTGTTAAGTTGTCATTGCCTTCTGCAGCCACCGATCGATTTCATCTTTCCATACAAACCCCATCACTTATGGACTCGTAGAAAGACAGAGTGTTGACATCTGTTTTCCCAGCAAGGTTCCCAGACTCTGCTGCTCAAGGGGGGAGCAGCTCCCATGCAGAGTCAGAAAGGGGCAAGTGCAGACCGCGAGATCTCAGTGCGCACATCTGTGAAATCTCGGCATGCGTCTTGCCAGACGACCCCCTGGCAGGAGTCTCACCGGGACTGAGCCAGACCCTGGGGACGATGGAGTCAGTCTTCTCATCTCAATCTCACATGGCCACTCCCACGGTGTGCAGGGAAGCCTCTGTTTCCATCGTCTTGATCTCTTAGCTGCACATGAGTCAACAAGAGTTGATGATGGCATGACATGAACACATGGCACGGCTGCCCCGTCACTTCTTGGCGCCTGAGCAACGAGTGTCACTCTATCTTGGAGAACAAAGTGCTTTTGGGGTCCAGCTTTACATCACCAGTCACCTCGCCTCACCCAGTCCCAAGGGGCCCATCACTCTCAAGCCAGCCAGGGTGATGATGTCATTTCCTCAGGTCACCCAAAGCAGTTCCCGAAAATGAGGTCAAGTATCAAGAGAAGTGTGTGTTCTCATCAGGAAACAATAGAGTCAGAAATAGTCAGTGAAGCATAGGCAGAAAACGACAAGTGGGGGGGCTTCATCTTTGACCTTGGACATCTCGTCACGGGGAATGACTCGTCGGTAGAGAGTGTAACCAGGCTCCTTACTGCAAAAGTTATGTCTCCTCCACCACTTTTGGGGTGGTATCTTAGCCTAGCGTATCAGTTTCTTTTATGTACCTGAACAAAAGTACTTACTTAAGTAGCATTGATTTGTATTAGCTCATGATGTCAGAGGGTTCAGCCGGTGGCCACTGGGCTCTGTACATTTGAGTGGGACATTGTAGCAGAGGAGGACATTGACTCACATGACAGTGTGGCAGGAAGCAGGGCAGGGATAAATACTCCCTCAGAGACCTGTCCCTAGTGGCCCTGGTTTCTCCAGTTAGGTTCTGCCTCCCCTGAGTGTCAAGAGCCTTCCAAAAAGAGTGCCACCAGCTGGGTACCAAATGTTCGAGTGTGGGAGATGCTTCTGATTCAAACCGTAGCACCCAGTGATTAAGATCCCTGTGTTTTATCTATAATGAGTCCGGATGCCCCTGAAGCCTATTCCTCATTCTGCCTTTGTCTGAAATTTGTGAGACCTTGCATAAAACCATCCTTTTATGTGATGGCTTGCATGAATGGTGTTCAGAAGCAATTTACAATATAAATGGAAAAATAATTTCTGCTGGGAAAATCCATATAATCTACCTTTTAGGCTGATTTATGAGCCCTTTATCTCCCCAGCAACATTCATACTCAAACATCCCAGGCCTCGGTAGGACACCTCAAGCTGGTAAATTCTGGGTAAGGACAGGTCTCCCTGGTGATGACAAAGGATAATTTAGCCCCCACAGAAGCACTGTTTTTTTCTCTTTCAGGTAAACACGCTCTATTGTCTTCAACACCACTGGCGATGCCCACGGCACACTCTGTGGTGAGCAGGGGCCTTTTCCCTTTGCCCTGTGTGGGAGTCACATTTCATATCTGGGACATAAAGTCTGAGAAGACAACTCAAGGGAGAAGGGTTTTCAGTTCATGGTGTGCTAGGTGCATTGCTGAGGGTCAGAGACAGGGGTAGAAAGCCAAGGGGGGGAAGGCGCTTCCTCCATGTTCTAGAGCAGCCAGGAAGCAGGGGTGCGTGGGAGAGGGAAGAGAGGAGGAGAGGGAAGACAATGAGAGTCTGAGGATAATGCACATCCTCCTTTCTCCATCAGGCCCCACCTCTATAGCCCATTCTTCAACATACAAACTCACCCTTGGGTTTTTATCTGCTGATGAAGTTAGCATCCTGCCATGACCCAATCACTTCTTAATAGTGTCACCGACCAGAGGCCAAAGCTTTAGCATAGAAGGCTCTTTGAAGGGCACCTCACAGTCAAATGACAGCCCACCCTCGTTGTTTGTTGACTTGTGCTGTGCACCAGCAAGGCCAGAGTCAGGTCTAGAATGAAATAACAGAGGGAGGGGACACCAGCTTTGGGGTAATGCTTGGTGCCCAGAGTGATCGGAAAAAATGAGCCCCTTGATTCCTGTTCCTTGGAATGCTAGGAAGAAAGGAAATTCTGGGGAGACAGTGTCCCCTGAAATGGTTTCCTGTGCAGTTGAGACCCATTTCTTCTTGCCTTTTCTGATATCAGAGGAATGGGTTGATTCATACAAAATGTGGCCACTTCAAAATAGTTTTTGTGTCTAAAGAATGCCACCTGTTCAGGGACTTTGAGGACCAGGCTAGGCCACTTGGCTTCGGCTCCTTATTTACCATTCATTGACTCTGTCTGCCCCTCTGTGGCTAATTTCATCTTTCAAACAGTTTTACCTTGTTTTACAAGGTGGCTGTGAGGGTGGGATACTGTCCTATGCAGGCTCTTCGCAGAAGCATCCGTGTGTGGGACCAGTCTTGATACTGTCCTGATGGGACCAGAACCAGAGGTCACCTTGAGCTTCTATAGAATGCCCTGGTTTCAGTTCCTGGCAGGAAGAAGTCATGTGGCCACTGTTTTTCAGATGCCCACAGATGCCTACCACCCAATCATCACCAACCTGATGGAGGAGAGGAAATGCTTTCAGAGACCCGGATCGGTGCTGCAGTACCTTCAGAACGTGTCTCTCAGCTTGCCCAATAAATCCCTCTCGGAGGAAACCGCACTGAACCTCACACAGGTCAGGCTCCTGGTGCCTTTGACTGGTGGGTTGGGGCTGATACACGGCTGGAACATGGATTAGAGCATTAGAAAGATCTAGAGGCATGGTTAGATGACTCAGCAGTTAAGAGCACTTGCTGGTCTTACAGAGGACTGCAATTCAGTTCCTAGCACCCATGTTGCGTGACTCATGGTCATCCATAATTCCAGATCCAGGTTATCTAACACCCTTTTCTTTCCAGGCTTCCATTGGCACTTATATGCATCTGGCATAATTCATGTGTGTGTACATGCGCGTGCGCGTGCACACACACATACAGAGAGAGAGAGAGAGAGAGAGAGAGAGAGA
>LOJH01012905.1:1308-13758 GCA_001685095.1 Ellobius talpinus | reverse complement strand
GAGAGAGAGAGAGAGAGAGAGAGAGAGAGAGAGAGAGAGAGAAAGAGAGAGTGCCTTTGCCTGACAGAGTTTAGCCTTCTTGTAAACAGGCAGGTTGCTCTGGCCAGCTCTGTGCTGCCCAGTGAAGCCTCCTTTAGCTGGGAATTGGACCTTCATTCTGCTTCCCCGGCATCTTACCTCCCTGGTCCATCCACACACCTACCAAGGTTCCAGAGCCAATTGGGCTTGCAGCTCATGGTCTGAAGTTTGACATCTCCATGGCAATGAGGAAGATGGGGATGTTAGCAGATGTGGTTAGAGGCCACAGAGCATCATGTTCAGTGTGACTTCCTAAAGTCACACTCTGTGAGTGTGGTACTTAGGACATTAAAGTTAAGATGTTCCCTTCCTTCATTCTTTCTAACAGTTCCCAGGCAGAGGCTCTGTTCCCATCAGGTATCTTGAGATATCTCATGGCTTTGTGGTCTCCTTAAGCCAAGTTCTTGTCTGGTATGGAGAAAGAAGTGGTGGTTGAAGTGGGCCATTCTTGAGAATACACCCCAAGACTATAAGCAAGGAATGTGGAGTCTGGCTGCTAGGACCACATTTGCCCTGCTGGTTACAACTGTGTGTCCTTGTTAGGGAATGAATGTTGCTGGCTTCCTCGCTATTCTGAGACTTGGAACTGATAGTCACTGTGACCATATCTCAGAAAACCAAGTGGATCTCTGTACATCTGACTGCCTGGTACAGGGTCATTTCTTCCCAAGGGTTCTAGCTTCTTGGGGGTCCTAGTGCTGAAGGAACATGCAGGAAAACATGTCAGACCTGGGATATAGTGATCAGAGGCTTCCCAGAGTGGCTGGAGATATTCAGTAGCTTTCTTGATTAGGGTAGGAGAAGCAAGTAGGGCACCTAAGATTTCATCATCTCAGAACACATAGGTTCTAGAATTCTGCATCACCCAGAACTACCATGACTCTCAAGAGGTTGAGGGACTGAGATAGATTTAGGTTTTGGAAATCTCTATGGAAGGATGGGATTGGGTAGCTTGGCTCAGGTTCCAGGCTCTGGAGTGGGACAAGGTGGAGAGGATCCCAGCCCTGTCCTCTTCCTAGTTTGCTAGGCACATAGTCCAATCCTGCAGGGCCTCACTTTCCCTGGAGATGTAGAGGAGTCGTGCTGCCTGGGTGCTTAGCTGGTACCTGCAGGACAACAATAAGATTTCAGCCTAGAGCAGGCGTGGACTGTGGTGTCTGCGTCCTTGCCATTGACAGTGGCTAGTGGATCTGCTGTGTGACCCTCCTTTATTCATGTTGCCCACTGATCTATTAGTGTTGAGATCACTGTGTTCTGGGACTATTGTGTTCAATGAACCCAGTCCTGCGTCCATACAACTATACCTAGTCCTTTGCCTTTGTATCTGGATGTGCCAGGGATGGGGAGGATGGGTCACTCATCTTTATAGGAAAGAAGCCTTCCCATGATGCCCTGGAAGTAGCCACCCAACCTTATTGATCATAACTGGGCCCATTGACCTCACCTCCACCAATCACCAGCCTAGGGGAGCAGATTTAGCATGGCAGACTAGCCAATCATGAAAGAGATCTTGGTTGGGCAGGATTGCCTGTGTGGCACACTTCCCATTTCCACAGGAAGAGGGGCTGGATTGGGTGGAAAATCCCTTAATTTGGGCAATTCTGTATGTCCCCAGTGGGGATGGTATGCGATTCACTGGAGCAGGGCTTGGCCTACAGTAAGTGTGTCACCAAATCTCTCTTTTGTTCCTGTGACAGCTGGTCTCAGAGGCTGTCTGTAGAGTGTAGGAATCTTTCAAAAGTCTACGTTCCTCAGGCCCTCAGTACGCTCCAGTCCCAGTCCCATGATCCTTTATCTCCTGTTGGATTGTGCTGGGAGATGAGGGAGGGGCTGTGGCAGGCATGAGCCACTGCTTCCTTGAGTGTTCATACTGAGAGGGATTGTGGCTGAGAGCCACATAAAACTTTTATCATCTTTCAGGAGGGACATGGAGCTGAGCACAAAGGGACTTGGGTCAGGGGAGACAGACTGTTCTGCCAAACCCAGTGTGGAGCTCTGTAATGGCTGGTGGGGATGAAGTGAGGCAGGGACATATGGCCAAGGTGGTTCCACGTTCTTCATAAGATGGTGTATTGGAAGACATACTTCAGTGTAGGCCACGTGGGAAACATTTCCTGAGCTTGGTGGCTTTGCTCTTTGCCTGTTACTTCCGCTTTACCTCTCTGCTGAACATCACAGAGTCAGAGATTGCAAATCCAGATGCCTTTGGGGGTCAACAATCCAAGTCATGGATGCAATGGGCAGGACCCCCGGGCAGACAGCTGACCCACGGAGAGCATCAGCCAGCTACTTAAAGCCTCTTGATTTCAACCTTCAGCCCCATCCATGCAGTCTGATTTGGCAAGGGAAATCCTAAGTCTTGAAAACATGGCTGGAATTTTAAAAGGAAGTGTGTAGAGATCCAATGAGAGCCATCTCAAGACTAGCTGAGGCCGATGATCATCAGTCTGAGGCCTTCCCATGGCCTGTGCGGACCCCAGTACCCTGGGGACAAATCATACTGATTGAGGCTGTCCAGAACGTCTCAACTCCAATTCAAGAGGAAACAAAATTTCTAAGTCATTGTGCAGCTTTCTGTAGTGTCCTGGCTCTCAACCTTCAGTGATGGCCCAGTACAGTGGCCAGAGGCTATTTCTTAGGCTGTGCTGCCAGTCATGTGTGCTCTCAAGTATGAGGTCTGTGGTTTGTGTACAGGAAGTAGTGACCCGTGTAGAAGATGCCTGCTGGAGTCCTCAACCTGAATAAAAGAACTGTGAAATATTTAACAGTTAACAGAAATATGACGTCCATGTTAAGATCTTATTTTTATGTGTTGAATTAAGTAAATAAAATATCTATTCAATTGATTTAACCCCACGGATAGAAGCAGCTGATTGGAAATAGAAAGCTGTGTGTGGCGGCACACACCTGTAATCCCAGTACCTGGGAAACTGAGGCAGGAGGATCTTGAATCTACATCATGAGATCGTACACACACACCCCAAAAAGAGAAAAGAAAAAAAAAATTCAAGTTAACTGATGTGGTTCATTCGTTTCTGGTCTCAGAACTGTTCTCTATCCCTCAGGCCAAAGGTAGTCCATGCATGACCAATTTCTGTAGTAAAACTTTAGGGACACATGGCCACTCTCTCATGCACAGTCTAGCTTGGCTTCTGCACTCTGCGGCAGAGCTGAGGGTAGAATCTGGCTACCTGAAGCCCTTACTTTGTGATTATTTAGAAGAGTCACGGGGGTTCTGGGCATGGCCCACAGTTGGAAGAATGCTTATCCCAACATACATGAAGTCCTGAAGTCCTGGGTTTGGTCCCCAGCACTGCACAAACCAAACCAAGTGTGGTGGTGTACACCTATAATCCCAGCACTCGGAAGGCAGAGGGAAGAGGACCAGAAGTTCAAGGTCATCCTTGGCCTGGGTTGTTCTTTGTATAGTGAATTTGAGGCCAGCCTGGACTATATGAGACCTTATGCCAGAGGAAGAAGGGGAGGAGAGAAAGGTGGGGAGGAGGAAGGGGAGGAAGAGAAGGAGGAGAAGGGAGAGAAGGAGGAGGGAAAGGAAGAAAAAGAGGGGAAGGAGGAGAGAGAAGAGGAGGGGGAGAAGGAGGAGAAGGAATAAGAAGTAAAAGAAAATGCTTGCTGTTCCTCTGATCAAGGAGAGAAAGCAGGAGCATTTTGCAGTCATTAGTTCGGCCCCTGCACTGTCGAATATTAATAAACAGCTGTGGAATGAAGATTGAGTTGCGAGAAGGAAGCGCTGATGACACATTGTGCATAGACAGTGAGTCTGGTGAGCAGGCACAGGATTTTGTTGGCCATGAAGACTCCACAGGTTCTCAACCTGTGGGTTGTGACCCTTCAGGCAACCCTCTGTCTCCAAGAATATTTACATGATGATTCATAACAGTAGCAAAATTACTTGTGTTCTGAAGTAGCAATGAAAATAATTTCATGGTTGGGGGGTCACCGCAACAAGAGAAACTGTATTAAAAGTTAGCAGAATTAGGAAGGTTGAGAACCACTGGGTAGAGGAAAGGGAGGCCGGTGAGCTGGCCTCCAGGTTTGAGTCTGGTGTGGGTAGCAGGAGATGAGATGGAAAGACCGAGACAGGTGACTAGGGAGGGGCGGAGCCTGGGGAAAACATTGCTGAAGCAGCTACCCTGCTCAGCTTCGCTCCATGGTTACCTGGGATGCTGGTAGGCTAACACCTTTTTTTCCCCCAAAGGAAGCAAGAAGACCAGTTTTCACTTAAATCTCCCTATTTGAAAATGCTAAGATTGATTTCATTGTTTTGGAACAAGAATGAGCCAAACCAAATGTGGTTTTTAAGGTTACTGATGGGGGCGGTGCATAAGTGGTTTCTGCTTTGTAGAGGCAATTTCCAGCTGGTATAAGTGGCTTAATGTTAGGTTGTCCTGAAGAAAGTAGGCTTCATGAGCTGTGATTATACATCCACCCATCCACTTATCTATCCATTCATCTGCTCATCCATTCATTCATTAATGAGACATGCTGGGACTTGTCACACACCCTGGACACTTGTGATATCCACTTTCTGATCACTGACTTTACAAGGTTGTCACAAGAAACAAGAGAAGAGATAGCATCTGTAAGATATAACCTGAGGCTGGGGAGATGGTTCAGTGGTTAAAACATTTGACCCACAACCCTGAAGACCTGAGTTCGGATCCCCAGGATCCCCAGGATGCTGAGTGGACATGGTGATCTGCCTATAATTACAGTTTCAGAAAGCAGAGACAGGAGCTCCCCAGGGAAAGCTGACTGGTAGGGGTTAGTCATATTGACTAGCTCTGGGATTGGTTGAGAGAGTCTGCCTCAATGAATAAGGTGGACATGCCATGGAGGATAGACCCTGACACCAGCCTTGGGCTTCACATGCACACACATACACGCATTCCCAGGTGCATCAACATGGAAGTGTGCCCACACACATGTAAGCACACACACACACACAGATGTTCACACACCACAAATATAAGCCTGCCACTGTGCTAAACCAATTACCAGTTGAGGAGATGTGGGAAGACTCCGGAGGAGACTGAAGGACTCAGTCTTACTCAGGTGTAGGACTCGAAGATCTATGCTGAGCAGTGTTGTTCTGTTTCTTTCTAGACCTTCTTAAGAACTGTGGGCGAGGTGCTTCTACTGCCCAGCTGGACCCAGGCATCAGAGGTAAGAGGAAGGATGCTTTGACCTTCAGCATGTGTATACTGTATTATGTCTGTCTTCCTGCTGTGGCATCCCGGGGCCCTAATGATCTCTAAGAAAAATGAAGTCTTTCCCGGTCCTGATGTCTAAAACACTGAAGGCATTTCTCTTGGGCATGACATGTACCTGGGTACTGTGTCTTCTGGTCCTCTGGAGACTCTGGGACCCTCAGCCCTATGCCACCATCCCTGGCTTTGGGAAAGGGACCAGCTCTTCCAGAAGACTGACCTTGGCTTGTCATTTCACACGGTGTATTTTTTTTTTATTCTTCATTCTTGAATAGTCATAAGAGCCATATTTGGCATTTTAAGATCGGTGGATTGAGTGAGATGGCAGAGCGCAAAAGTGTGCCTCGTGATTAAAGTGAGAAAATGAAAGGCTTTTGTCCCCCTGCACTCAGAATTCAGGATGCAGAATGGAGTGCTTTTCTTTGATTTCAAACCACCGTATTGATATTACTTCTTTAAAACATGAGAGCAGTCGATGAATAGTTGTGGCAATGGCAGATGATAAAAATACCTAAGATAAGAATCGTCCAGGGACTTCAGGGAGAGCATGGTGGTGAGCAACCTCGTATAACCCCACAGTTTGGTCCAGAGCCCACTCACGCACATTTGTTCTATAGACATCTGACGGAATCTACTTTTCTTTAATTTAAACCAAGAACGTTTGCCAAGGTGGGGTTGGGAGATGGCTCAGAAACATACAGATTGGAGTTCAGATCCCAAGCACCCACACAAATGTTGCCTGGGCATGACAGCTCCCCTTTAATTCTAACCTGGGAAGGCAGAGACAGGGGATCCCCAGAGCTAGATGGCTAGTCAAATCGGTGAGATCTAGGCTTGATTGAGAGACCCTGACTCAATGAGTGAGGTGGAAGGGTGATGGAGACTGATTCTCAACATGAACCTCAGGCCCCATGTGCATACATACATATATGCATATATATATCCCCACACATGCAAAAACATGCACACACATGCATACCGCACACACACACACAAAATTGATAAAAGGGGCAGAAAGAACATTTGCCAAGGTCCTCTGAGTACCATGTTAGTCAGGTCAGTATAAGGCACGCTGCAGTAACAACAGACCCTACCTCACAGTGAGTTGGTATGTGGGCATTCACCTCTCAGGTATTCAGAGACCCTGTAGTGACTCAGCATCTCAGCTTCTGTGCCACACATGGCTTCCAGGAGTTCAGCGAGAGAGGGAGGATGAAGGCTCCCAGGTGCCCAGGAGGGCCCTGATCATACCAACATACTGAAGTGCTCACTTTCCTGGGCCCTCCTCCTTTCAAACCTTTAAAGGTTTTGAAAGGTTGAGAGGCAGAAACGACAGCCAATTCTCACCTTATTAATAAGATGGCATGAGAAGCTGCGTTCTGTGAGCCCTTTACTGAACAGCTTCACGTGAAATGAGATTGCATAACATTGGCAAGCAGGAAGGGCAGGGGGTCAAGAACGACACAGTCTTGTGTAGAAACACATTCTTTTTCATGAAGCGTAGACCTCCAGGGATAGGTTTCCAAGGGACTTTGTGTACAAGCTGAAGTCTGAAACCCGGGAGACTAGCCAGTGGGGACAGCCAGAAGAGGGGCAGCAGCCAGTGGAGGCTTCAGATCGGCAGATTTTTCTCCATTGATTTAAATGAACTTTCTTTGAATGTAAAATATGCAAATCTGCTGCAAAATATGAATAATTGCAAAACAATCCAGGCTTAGGCAAGCTTATGCACATTGAAGAGAAGGGCACGCATGAATCGCTGCTCCTCCTAGAAGTGTGTGCCAAAGACACAGACGTTTTGATTGAAATCAGACCACGGGCCTAGGAGACGGCATCTAAAATTGGCCTGTGTATCTGGTTCCACCTTAGTAAGTCCCTCCTAAAGTGTTTGTGAGAGGGTGAGAGCGACAGATGCTGTCTTTGAAAGGCTGGAGGGGATTTGCCAGGTAGGCAGAGGAGAGCCAGGCAGAACCGGGGCAGGGGGCGGAGCCAACTGTTCTTTATTGCCGTGGTGTCTGGCTTTCAAGACAGTCAGGCCAAGGTGGACGTGAACCCTGACATGGATGCTGGCAGCAGAGGTCTGTGCGACTAGAAGGGGCCCTCCTTCATGTGGGTGGAATCCAGTAGTGTCCCTTTTTCCTTAGAGTAGGTGAAGAGGGCCGCTGGGTGGAGGGTCAAGGAGGCCAGAGGGGATTTGGGGGCTGGTAACTCCAAAGAGGCTGCTGCTTCACTGAGAGTGGAAAAGACTTGCAGGTGTCCTCAGGACCATTATCTGTAAGACAGAGGCATGGGTAGACCTAAGACTTGCCCAGGTCCTTGGAGGGTTTGTAGTAGAGCTATAAACAGGTGTCCAAGCCCTCTGGTCACTCAGGAGCTAATGCTATGACACTGGGTCAGCTTTGACTCGTGTCCATGCTCTGTGAACTCAATCAGGTGCATGGTCATCTCCCAGGCTTCCATTGGGTGGTTTTCTCTCTCTTATGGCCGTCATGGGGAGTTGCAGCTCTGAGTCTGTTGTTGTGCCCATTCCACACGATGCTGGGAGTACTGGTCCTCAGAGTTTCGTGTCTGCCCTGCTTGCAGGACAACACCGTGACGCTGGGCCTGGTCGACACCATTGATACCGTCATGGGTCACATCTCATCCAACCTGCAGTCGAGAGAACCCCACGTCACCCTCACAGGCTCTTCCTCCATGGCAGGTAGCCCTTATCAGATTGGAGGGGGCGGGCAGTGGGGGTTGTGGAAGAGAGAGTGTCAGGTGTGTGGGCCACTGGCCTTCACATTGTCTCAGGCTCACACAGCTGAGATAAACCACCATTTCTCCAATGTCCACTGCCTTGTGGAAAAATCCCGTTTTGGAAACAAGTGTGTTAGAAGTGGCTAGAAGTGCGGTGTCGTGGTATGCGCACAAGATTGTGTAAGCAGTCATGGCAATGTGGAGCTCCAGGTGTCTCATAACAGTTGTCTGGGCTCAAACAGAGTGGAGACTCCAACTCCTTTGAACCTCTGGGTCCTTAAGGATCCGATGGGTTGCTCTCTGCCTTGGAGATGTGGAATGGGTGAAGAAGGCCATTGGAGGAGGAGGAGACCAGAATAGGAGTCTGGGTGAATGCCAGAATGGGACATCTCAGAGGAAGCAGTCTGGCTTTTCCAGGATGTGTCAGGTCCCCTACAGACAGGCATGGGCTCCTTGCCTTGAGCCTCTCTCTGAGGACACTTCAGTGCAGGGGTATCAAACAGCACCCTATCGTGGCCCAGGAGCTCATCTGCCTCCAGAGGCAGCTTTTGGAGCTGCCTGTCTGCCAAGGCACCCCCCCACTGTGTATGCTTTAATTTTCCCCTTTATGACGGGTCCCCCCAGAACTCAGATAGCCACATTTTCCCTCCCTCCCATGGGGTCTGGCATCATCACCACCCTGAGACTGCATGAGCTAGAGGGTTGCAGAGGGGTGGGGTCCGTTCAGGTAGGAGTTCTCTTAGGGTATGGCTGGAGGACTTGCCCTCTACATAAATCCCCTCCCTAACTCATATGACTGGGGACACACACACACACACACACACACACACACACACACGTTCTGGGTCACTCTTTCTAGAGGCGATTCCTCTCCCCTAGGAGTTGGCTTGGTTTAAGAAGGATAGTGACACACAATCTTCAATTTGTGACTTGCAGCCAGTGAGCCTGCTGACTCCATTTACTGTGTCCACTTTTCTTTCAGATTTCTCTGTGGCCAAGGTCCTTCCCCCAGCACTGAGTGCCCCCCACTATAGATTCCCAGCCCATGGGCACAGTTACATTGAGATTCCGAGAGAGGCCCTTCACAGCAAAGGTGAGTGGATGTGGTTGCTCAGGTTCTAAGGTGGTACACAGGAGGGTGAGTTCAGGTGCTCCCAGAGGGGGCTCTGATTCAAGGCACACTTTACCACCTCATCCCACAACACACTGTGGACTGAGCTGAGACTTGGAGTGCGGTTCTGCAAATCTATGTTCCAGTGAGTCTGATACTGTGTGCCTCCCAATCTTCTCAGTTCCTGGTTAGTTGAATGTGAGTAGGTGGGACACCTCCTCTCCTTGTTCAAGGTAGCCATGGATAGGTGTGTTTGTATAGGAGAACCAGAAATTATCCTAGGGCAGGCCCAAGTCAAGTCTCATTATGAGCAAGTAGCCAAGGACACCTGACGGATATAACCAGGAGATTCTGGCCATATCTAGATGGTGTCCTTTCCTCTGGTGTCCACTCATAGTTGAGGATTGCTGTGGATCCTCATCCCAGAGGGCCAAGATGGAGGCCCAGGCTGCCACACAGACCTTCCCCGCTCAAGGATCCACCTCTTGGTCTGGAGGACAGGTGCCCATAATGTCCATCTTCTCAGACTCAGCGTATCCTGCTCTCAGGAGAGAGGCACCACCTAGCAGCCTTGCATAGCGTCTTCTCCCAGGTTCCATGGCAGGACATATTAGAAATAGCCCAGGTTTCCAGAAGGGCCAGAGGCCATGTTCTCAACACTTATTGTCAACTAACCCAGATTCTGTGGTTAGAGCCCCAGCTTAGCCACTACTGGCTGTGTGGCCTTGGGCAAATGCTGTACCAGGACAATAACAATATCTGTTTCATGATACTGTTTCAGACTTTACAAGGCAAAATGTGTATAAATCACTGTGCCTGGCATGTAGTGAGTCCTGAGTTGATAGCAGGGGTAGCTCAGAGAATCAGCCAATGACGGCTGGCTGAGTGGTCTCATACTCCTGGAGAAAAGAGCTGAGTATGTGGTTCTCACTGTAATAAGGGGCAGGGGAGCCACTGCAGCCATCTGGGTGTCTGCTAGTCTGTGGACCTGCTTCTGAGGATTAGCATACTCCTCCTGCAGACTGATGGAGATGCAATCATTGCCAGGCAACTGGCAGCCCACGAAGAGTCCCCAGGCCCCGCGGCTCTATGGCGACTCGGACAGGCTTCAGTACCTGTGTCCCCTGTGGACACAGGGGACAGAGCAGGAGGTCATTGTCCCAGCCAAGCACGGGACTAGCCACAGCTTCCTAGCCAATGTAAATGTTATTGTTTCGTGGCTCTTCCTCCTCCTCACCCCCAACCCTACCTGAGTCACTGAGTCACGGCCTTCAGCCCCCGTGTGTGTGATACTGCACACTTTCTGCTTGTAACAGGAGTGTTGATGGTTGTCTGACCTCTGCTTTGTCCTCAGCCTGGACCACCATTGTCGGCCTTCTCTACCATTCCATGCACTATTACCTGAACAACATCCCCCCGGCCAGCACAAAGTGAGTGTTGTACAGTGGTGTGTGGAATGAGTGTGTGTGTACTTGTTTCTTGGATGACCAACCACAGTGACACGTTACACTGTGACACACATACGTGCTTTACTTATTGTTAGAAAACTCTTGCTACCAGTGCCTGCTGCCTTGCTGTTCAAACCAGGTTAGGTTTTTAGCCCTTTGGAAAAGACTCAAGAATTCCTTCTGTAGGATCCAGCAGGCTCTGGGGGCAGATTGGCCAGCTATACTCAGAGGCTCAGGTCAGAGACCTCAGCGTCCCCTAGGCTGACAGTGATCTGGGACCCGTGAATGGAGCTCTCTGAGTCTCAGTTTCCACATCTATAGAATGGGAAGATGGCAGACCTGCCTTTATGATTGTCTCCCTTGGGGAGATTTCTTCCCTCCATCTCCCTATTTCTCTCTCTCTTTGTTCCTTCCTCCACAGTTGCTATGAGGGGAGCAGGAAGCACAGGCACATAATTAAACTCACCCCAGGATCATTCACAGGCCAAGCTCACCAGACCCCAAGAGAAACTTCTGCACACCAGGTGTCTCGCTGCCCAATCCCTGACTTTGGCCATGAATAGCATTTCAACCTCTGAACTCCAAGATTGGGTTAGGAGATGTCAGGGGGGTTGCTGTAGATTGGAATGATGTGGGGAATTCTAGTCTGAATGGTTCCAAGCAGATGGGGGACTTGTTGAATAATATAAGCTGAAAGTCCCACAAGCAACTGGCTTCAGGGCAGCGTGGCCCAGCTGTCCAGATGTTGCTACCAGATCTCATCTCTGGGATCTTCCCACAGTGGGCTCCCTTCTCTGTCACGCAGTCCCCTTACAGTTTTAAGCCAGGGAGACCTTGTCCTTCAGAACCGACATCCAGCAGAGAGAAGTGAGATGCTCTCTTCTGGAAGGTTTCTGGGGTGCGACCACATCTCCGTGCTGCCATGGGGTTGAGCAGTGTGCTCTGCTGCCCAGCTCAGCTGTAGATGGCAAGGTTTGCTCCTGAGCCATGGGCTCAGTTCTGCGTCCGTGGCTGAGTGGAGGAAGAGTGGCCGACTGAGTGAACTGGGAAACTGAGGCACCTTCATGGGGAAAGGAATGGACAGGAGGCAATGAGACAGTAGACCTCGCCACATAAGCAAACACTGGCCTCGGGGCGAATGAGAGCCTGGTCAGGCAGGCAAATGAGCTGAGATTCCAAGCCTGAGGTCAAAGGCCTGTTCTTCCCGAATTCCCTCCTGTATTTTAAGGTCCTTCCCTATCTCACCTCCCAATCACGTTGTCACACTTCCAAGAGCGTAGAACTGAGGGACAGAATAGAGATGTTTAGCAGCAAGAATTTGATCCAGATGCGTGATCAAATATTGGTCTCTTGACCTCAAGGTCACAGTCTATCTAGCCTTTCTTGTAATCCGTTTCCCTTCCTTTCCAAGGATTTCCGAGGCTGTGAACTGCAGAGACTGCTTGCTGTCTGTCGCCAGCCGCATGATCTCCCTGGAGGTGTCCCCACCGCCCACTCTGTCCCAGAACCTATCGGGCTCTCCTCTGATTACTGTCCACCTCAGGCACAAACTGGTGAGTGGGAGGCATTCGCCTTTGCTGGCCCTGGATGCAGTTTGCTGCCTCTGGCATTGTGAGAAGAACCTTTCATGGGCCTGTGATGGGGAAGCTCGGCCAATCACATTTGGCTAGGGTGTGGCCGCCTGGGGCGAGGGAAGAAAACCTGGGAATCCAGGTGCACTCGTTCTCTTCGTGCCAGTGTTTTTGGCCATCGGAACTTTTACCCCGGTCTTGTGAGTTTCCCTGTCTTTAATTATTAAATTATATTTGTTGTTTTTGAGCTGGTCTGGTTAATTCTAGCGCAC
>LOJH01012904.1:0-15612 GCA_001685095.1 Ellobius talpinus | reverse complement strand
TATCTATCTATCTATCTATCTATCTATCTATCTATCTATCGTGTGTGTGTGTGTTTGTGTATGTGTGTGTGTGTGTGTCTATGTGAGTGAATGCCGTGTACACACAGGCACCTAATGGGGTCAGAAAAGGGCACTGGATCTCTTGGAGCTGAGATTACAGGCAGCTGTGCCCTCCCTGACATGGATGTTGGGAACTGGACTCAGGTCTTCTGGAAAGAGCTGCAGGGGCTCTTAGCCGCTGAGCTGTCTCCCCAGGGTCTCACTTGCAGCCCAGGCTGCCTTTAACTCATTAAACAGCCACACCTCCAACCTGTGGTCCTCCTGCCTCAGTCTCCTGAGTGTCAGAATTACGAATTTGTGTTACCATGCCCCAGAACCAGGTTAAAATTCAGTTTCTTGATGAATTAAGATTCAAGACCCAGTGTACCTTTCCCCCGTTCTGCGAACCAGTTCGCCATCTGTCTTTGCACTGAATTCTGCAGTGTAAATGCAGAATGCTCTTACCATTGACCAGGCTTGCAGGTGGCCTGGGGCTAGGTCTGTGCTCTGGAAATTTATGAATTGTGATAAGAAAAGCCTTCAGAATTCACACCTACATCAGATGACAGTGATCACTGAGGAGCCTGGTGAGTCTTTCAAGAGAATTCCATTCCCCACACCTTCTTCCTGTGGATTCTAGGCCCCTTTTTGTATATTCTCTCAGCCCTTGCAATGCTAATACTAATGTGGACGAGGAAGTCATGTCGCCATCTTCTAGATTAGAAAATGAGAACTTGGCATTCATGATTTGCGCAGGAACGCATGCTCTTAAAGCCCACCTTTTTATCAGGCTGGTCTTTGATTAATTGTCTATCAAAGGTTTTAAGTACTGGCTCAGCATCCTTCCTCTGGTCTTTGGAATCAGAAGTGGTCTGAAGCCTTTTGAGTGTCAACACGATTGCTGCAAATGAAAACTCCACATATCATAACTGTTTGATGCACAAAAGTATTCAAAAAATATTGTGTGAAATATTTTCAGACTTTCTAAGAAGTGTAAAAAATAAAAATTTTGTGTTTAGAATGCTCGAGCTTAATGTTTGGTTTTACTTCAAACACATTATATATGCACAAATATTAAAAAATCTGGACTCCACAGGAGTCTGATCCCAAGCATTTTGAGGAAGTACCTGCAACTTGCCATGTGACGGGGCACTGTTTGGAGCTACACTTCTGACAGCACAGCTTCAAATTCCCTGCTATTTCCTAATTTTCTTTTTCACATGAATGAAAACAAAATCAAAATATGCATATGGTAATAAACGAAGCCAAAGGAAGCTCCTGAGTTGGGGAACCCTAATTTTCCTGGGTCTGGGCCGCCCTGTCCACAATTCACGCTTTTCTCCACTTCAGTGGACCTTAAGGTGACCTTGAGAAGGAAAAGCAGGCTGCCACAGCCACAGCCAAGGCTGGAATAGCGCAGAGTGCTGCGCCTGCACAGCCTGAAGTCCAAGAATCAGCAAAGGGTGTCCGGATTGAATGAATGCACAGAGCACGAGGTTGAGGTGGAACAGCTACTTTATTGGTCTGCTGGCTTTTATACCATGGCGCCAAATGAGGAGGGGGCTGCGAAGGGACTGTAACCCGACCCTGGCAGGGTTCAAGGACCCGTCACCCGTCACCGTGCACTCAAGAGTCCTTCCCCTACTCCAGGGGGAGAGGGTGTTTTTTATGTCAAACATGTTTTTCTTTGCAGTTAAGCACCTCAAACGGGGGCAGGGATATCATAACTCGGGGCTGCTGTTCCCACAGAAGAGGGGTGAGTTCAGGGGACCGGGCTTTAGTGAGACAGAGCAGGCAAGACCTTTGACTCCATTTGGATGCTGACAGGGAAATCAGCCGCACAACCACTTCTGTGACAAGCCCAGAGCAACTCTGTGTTTGCTAGGAGGATGCCATGTAGTATGACAAAATAATTTACCCAAGAAAATTATTTTTTTTCTGTTTGAATTTTTAGAAGATCACACTAGAAATTGGTCATTTTTAATGAAACACTGACATGAAAGCATATTATTTTACAGAAATCCATACTAAAGTGAGCATATTAGCTTTAACATACAGAGCAATAATAAAAGAAGTCATTACAAATGAATATTTGAGCAATAGTAGCAACCACAAAATTAAATTAAGTAAATTAAGCAATTGGAAAAAACCTTTAAATCGTAGAATTTGGGTAGTAGATACGTGGAAATTCATTTATGTACTATCTACTGGTATGCATTTTGTGTGTTCCTGGCATTCTCCATAATAAAACTTTGAAAGAAATCAAAATTTTAAGAAAATGTACAGAGAAGGCAAAAGGTATTTTTAACATTCTTAAGTTTACATTTAATTTATTTTAATCTTTATTAAATAAACTTTAACTTCAACTTAAATTGCATAACTTTAAGGAGGTTTCCTAAGCTCTTAGAACCTCAGTTTTTAAACCCGTTAAGTTACTATAAAGTGGTAAAAATTACATGAAATTCAACAAATAATGAAGAAGAGGGTAACTTGCAATAGCCTATTATGGGTCCTAAGGCTGAGCTCAGCAGTCCTTCGCTGCATAGTCTAAGATAGTGGTTCTCAATCTTCCGAATGCTGCAACCATTTAATATAGTTCCTTATGTTGTGGTGACCCCAACCATAACGTTACTTTGTGCTGTGTGGTGGTAGTGCATGCCTTTAATCCCAGCACTTGGAAGGCAGAACAGAACAGGTGGATCTCTGAGTTTGAGGCCAGCCTGATATACAAACCAAGTTCCAGGACAACCAGGACTGTTATGTAGAGAAACCCTGACTTGGAAGAACCAGAAAAAAATTATTTTGTTGCTCCTTCATAACTGTTATTTTGCTATGCTATAAATCATAAAGTAAATATCTGATATTCAACCCCCAAAGAGGTCATGACCCAAAGTTTGAGAACTTCTGGAAAATCTGTTTTTTGTTTTTGTTTTTTTTTGGCTTAAAGAAAGCATCCAAAACAGGCAGGAAAAATACATTGGTATTTACTATAAATAATAGCATAAATAATTGCATGCAATATTATCTTTAAAATAATTCATTATGTAGCAATAAATTAAACTTTAACCATTCTATATATTATAACTCTTATGAACTCATGCATATATGAGATAGAAACTGGGCCTCCAGCACCATGCTTCTATCAGTACCCCTGCAAACAGCTGAGAAAACAACAACTGGCCATGTGACCCCCACCCTTCTTTCTGCAGGTAAGTCAGATGGGGCTAGGCTGTGCTGTGGTAACAAATCCACTTGCTCAATCAAGCCATAGTCCTCTATGTCTTTCATCTAACTGGCGTTGTGAAACAGACAGCTACGTACATAGCTGCCAAGTTGCTACAACAGCGTAGGGAAGAACCGGAAGGAGATTTGACCTGGAAATAGCCATGCATCCCTTTTACACATTTGCCCATTGTTTGGAACTTCCTTTTTTTTTTTTNTTTTAAGAAAAAAGCCTCCTAGGAGAGTGAGAAGAGACACAGTTAGCACAGTTAGTGCAATACACAGCTCTGGCTCCGGGGAGAATCTGACACATAGGCTCCCTATCTACACCTGAATGTGCTGTAACTCTGGAAAAATCCAGAAGGCTTCAGAGAAATGGGCTGTTTATGACGGATCTCCCAGAGGAAACAGCAGCTGGACAAACCCCACTGAGAGTGGAGAGACCTTACAAATAAAGTAACGAAGAGGGCACTGGACGGACCAGAAGTCTGTTTTGTCGGACAATAGGAACCATGGAGGATGATGTCTTGACTAGTTACTTAGGGACAGTTGCACAGTGAGGGAGGGGGTTTAGACAACAGTGAAAGCATCTGAAACTTGAATTGATATGGGAAGGATCATCTAACCACACCATACTGTGGTTGATGACTTCATACACAGTGGTGAAGAGATCCCTCACCCCCTCATTCATGTAGGTAAAGGAACCAGGACTTCAGGTTCTGGGTTGTAGATCAGGTTATGTGCAGCAGCCCCTGTGAGAGAGCATGCATTTGGATGATTTGTCTGAAAATGCTGCACAAAATAGATAAGGTGATGGTTTAGATGATTTTACACATTTTCCCCCCTAAATGAAAGGGGAAAGCCTTTGAAAGAGGCCAGTTACTGAGAGGAATGGAGAATAAGATCAGATTCCATGTTCGAAACACTTCGAGCTAAAGTGATGTCGCTGCTGGCTCAGTGTTGCAGTCTTTCTCACTCTTTTCTGAAACTGATGATCTTTGACTTGGTGGGAGCCTTCATCTCTGTCTTGGAGGAAAATGTTTCCATGATTCTGTGGTCATACATACAGCCATATTGTCAATCTTTACCCCAGTATAAAAAACAGAACAAAATCCGGCGTGGCTTTGGCTCATATTTATCTGTCTTGTCCATGTCCTATCTTACTTGATCTAACCCAGGAGCAGGGTGATTATTTATTACCTTCATCTAACTGCGGTGATGGAGAAGAGAAGCCTAGAATTTTGTGCTGTCGGCCATCCACATCAGCTTCTCTCAGTGATGAGACAATGAACTGAGCTCCCCAAAGTTTGAAAAATCTGAGGTGGTAATTGCAGCTGAATTGTGGAGGCTCTAGTTCATGGATCTTTCTCCTACTTGATTACAGGTTAGATAGTGTGGGGAAAGCAACAATTGATACAACAAGCGCGAATAGGAAGCCAGCTGGCGAGGCTTGGCCACACACGCCTTAAATCTCCTGAGGTTGAAGATGGAGGTTTGTGTGTTCAAGGCCAGTCTGGGCTGTATAGTAACACCCTGTCTTAAAACAAAAAACAAAGCAACACCAATAAAAAGAAGCCAGCAGGGTGAGTAATTGGAAGTGGAAATTTAGGTTGAGAGTATATTGGGCATAGGACAGCGAACAGCAATCCTTCTTGACTAGAAAACTCTCCCTACTGATTGGCTTTCTTAGTGTTGGAAGGTGCTCTGTAGGCTGATGGGAGAACAAAGACATCAATGGCTTTAACAAACATTAGACCCTGCATTTTTTATAATACTAATCGGTCAGTCAAGATGGTGCAATAGTGGCAAGACTGTTTATGGTGTCAACCAACTGTTCTCTTGATTGGATTTGAGGCCTGTACCACAGGAGAGAATTCATGCCTTGTGCTGTGAACATGGTCAAAAAGCACAGGCTGGGGAAGTCATAGGTCCAAGGGGGAAAACTTTCGATGTTTTACTGAAATAGTCATGTTATCAAATACCTTTTAAATGTCTATGGTTTTATCCATAGATGAATGTAACTCTCAACCTTGGTCGGAGAAGTTTCTTAAATTAGTGGACAATATTTAATGTAGAGATTTAGAGCTGTTCTAAGTGCTGAAAATAAATGACTGAGTTTTTGCCATAGGGGACATCTGTATGGACTCTCCTACCTCAAGGTTCAGGGAGCATCTCAGAAGAGTGGGTAGAAAGAACATAAAAGGCAAAGAATGGGTAAGGGTGCTGTTCTCTGGACACTGGCCTTGCCTGGGACAAGAATAAGCTAGTTAAAAATTCCAGCGTGGACATGGGAAGATTCCTGAGCTTCCAACCCTGCTTGAGGAGCTATTGGTTTAATGGCTGCCACAGGAGGAAGACTCACTTTTCTTTGAGGGGTGGTCTGTTATGGGTTGCCCATGTACCAGTAGGTAAGTTTACATGGACTGGACTCAGTGGATTGTTAGAACCTGGGGGGGGCTTTAAGTGGGAGGGGAGACACACTGGGCCTGGTGGAGATTAAGGGAGGAATTAGGAGTGATTTGTTTAAGATATATACATCTAAGAAACTGTAAGTAAAGATATACAGCACACATAGAAATATTGGTAAATATATCTTATTATTTAAAATAAAATTTTTGGATCATTTGGGGCTTGGCTTGTGAAGTCAGCATGCTGCCATGGCATAGTCAACTGAAAACACCACCACTCACCCTCACTGATTTGAAATACCATCTGTGTGCCGCATCACCTCTTGTGTATGCCCAATGCTCTTTCTGAAGTTTCCTTTTTGTCCTGTCTGAACATATACTAGACCATGATACTTCGTTGTTGGTAGGATTTTACTTCATGTGAAAACCAACATGGACAAAATGTCACGCAGTGAACTCGAACTGCCTGGGATTGAAGCCAGGCTGCATCTTATAGGCATGTGTCCCCAAGGATGTGATTGAGCCTCTTTGGACTTTGGTTGACTGTTCTGGAAAATGACAAGGACGTGCCATACCTCACAGAGTTACCTTGGATCAGAGAAAACACATGTCATTGGACACTCTGGTGCTCACACATAGGAAAGTACGTCCGGTGAGAGAGAGCTGAGTGTGTGTTTGTGATGTGTGGGGACAGAGAGTACCAGTCATCGTAAACAAACAAACAAGACTCCTAGTTCTGACCCTGAGCTTCAGTTTTCCCATTCGTTACTCAGTGTTAATGCCTGCTGGGTGAGGTGAGCCTAAAACAAAATAGCCTGTGCTGTGTAGGCCTTGGGCTGTTTTTGCTTGATGGGAGCAAAGGCAGATAGATACACCATGCAGAGTTGACAATGAACTGCAAATTGATGGAAAAGCATTTGAAATTTGTACACTGACTTAGGAAATATAAATCTTAACATTTCATAAATATATGCAGTTTGCAATTTATAATGCAATTGCCTCCTGGAGAGGATTATAAAGTGCTAATAATTTTTATTATCTGACGCCACCTGGTGTCTTTTGCAAGTTACTACAGCCTCCGTTCGTGAGGGTTTTTTATTTGCTTTTGAGATAGGTCATGCCACTAGAGCTGGAGCTTGTGATTGACTTGCCTCAGCTAAAGTCACAGGCACGCACCACTATGTGTGGCATGTGTGTGCATGTCTGGCTTATACTTGCGGGTTTTTAGTAAAAACAAAAAACACAGCTAATATTTTGTAGGCTTTTTTTGTGGGCCAGGCGCATATAAAAACCTGTTGTATTTGCATGTTAATAAACTAATTCAATAAATACTAATTGAGAAATGTCTGTGTTCCAGCAAATTAGGTAGTATATGATCTTATCATCATGGCATCTGCCTTCGTGGGTTTTAATGCTCTCTCATAAGACTCAGTGGGTTAATACAGATACTGAAGGTCACACAGTCAGAGACCATAATACTGACCCATGAGACTGTTAATTACTTTTCATTGCCTCTGTATAGTAATACTCTACTCTAGATAAGTTGTGTAGCAATTTTTATAAGATGGTCTATCTCATGTAGCAATCTTACAATAATCTTTTAATACAGTTGCTTTCTTTGGTGTTATTGGAATATTCCAATTTGCCTATTGCCTATATCTGTGCCTCTTTGAAAGGTCTTTGGAGGTTGCTCTTGGGATGGTAATCTTCATTGTTAACGTATTACCAGCGACTTAGATTTTGTGCTATAGCACTTCACAGAAATGAGAGCCGTAAACTGTGTGACTTTATACACTTCCTGTTATAACATTGTCATGTATTTTACATCTACACTTAGAACCTCACAACATAATGTTATAATAAATTTTCCTTAGAACAGCCAGCTGTCATTTAGTGTGAGGAAGGAAAATAAGGTGAGAACATCTACATTTGCCCACCTACTGATTGGTTTTGATCCTTCTGTTCTCTTATGTTTCCATTTTAAAATTATTGTTAACTTTTGCACGCATGCCTGCCTGAGTGCATGGGAAAGCTATAGGATGACTTAGTGGAGCTGAGTCCTTCCTTCTGCTTTGTGCCTGGGCTCCAGGGATCAGATCTTCGGCTTTGCATGGCAAGTACCTTTACTGGACAAGCGCTCTTGCCAGACCTACTATCTTGCATTTGATATCATTTTCTTTCTTTCATTTATCATTCTAGTAATTTGACGTCCCCCCCCCTCTTTCTAGTGAAAGTTTTCTTTTTAAAATGTATTTTCAAAGATGTTACCTTTTGGTTTCATGGGCTTTTCTGTTTCCTTCCACTAACTTCCACTGCAGCTTTCACTAGTTTCTCCCTTCCATGCTCTTTAGGCTTAGTTTTTCTCTCCTTGCGCCTAACTTTAAGCCAGGAATTCAAGAGATTGCTCTGAGATTGTTTTTACTGATAAGTCGACATTTTCAACCGTGCATTCCCTTCTCAATATTATTTTTGCTGTTTAAATCCTTTAAGTTCAAGTGTGCTGTGTCATCACTTTCCTTCATGACAAAATATTCTCTAGTTTCAATTCTGATTTCCCTTTTCAGCCGTTCGTTATCTAGGAGCACCTTGTTTAATTCCACACACTCCTGAGTTTCTCACAGGTCTTTGTTATTAATTTCTAGTGTCATTCCATTGTGTTTAGAAGTCATGCTTCATATTTTTTATTATTTTGCGTGTAGCAAGGCTTGTTTTGTGGCCTTAACACAGAATTCATCTTAGAGATTGTCCTTTGTGTATACTCCATTGTTTTCAAGAAGAACACTTTCTAAAAGGTCTAGTTGGTGTGTAGCTTTCTTCAGGTCCTTGATTTCCATGCTAATCTCCTGCCTAATTGTTCTATCCATTATTGAAAGGAGAATATTAGAGGTTCTACTATTGCTATTAGTTTTCCTGTATATCCCTCATTGGAAATAATTGCTCATGTATTTTGGTGTTCTGTTGTTAGGTGCACAAATGTTTATGGGTCTTATATTTGCAGATGGCTTGAACACCCCTCTGTTGTTTTAACCTATACCTCATTGTGTGTTGTAACAGTTAGTTATGCAGTTTAGTTTTTCTGATATTAGTACAGCTATTCTACCTTTCTTATAACTGTTGTCATCTGCATATATATATATTGTTGTCTGTGTGTATGCACATGTGTGTCAGTGCCAATGGAGGATGGGAGAGGGCATCAGCCCCACTGGAGCTGCATTTACTGGTGGTCTGTGAGCTGCCTGTTATGGGTTCTGGGAACCAAATTTCTGCCTTAGTCATTTATTCTCTTTCTGCTTCTATTGAAATGATCATGGCTTGATTTTGTTTATTACATTAATAAAAATAATCACATGGACTGATTTAAAGCGTTAAACAAACCTTGCATTTTCATGATTAACCTTATTTGGTCATACAATTACATTTATGTATTGCTTTATTACATTCCCTAGAATTTTGTCAAAGAGCTTTATATCTATATTTATGAGAAAAGCTCTTAGTTTTTCTTTTTTATAATGTGTTACATGGTTTTAATATCTGAGTAGCTCTATAATCATAAAATGAGTCAGAAAATATTACTGCATGTTTAAATCTTTCTTTTTCTATGAGTGTTTTGCTAGGTAGTCTGGGCTAGTCTTAAACTCATCAAATAGCCCCAAACTTCTTCCAATTTGTGATCCCCCTTATCCACATCCTGAGTACTAGGGTCACAAGTATGTGCCACTACTCCTGGGTGGCTTGCACGTTTTGAAAGCAGAATTGAGACTGCTTCCTCCCTAAATTTTGGTCAGAATTTATTCATGAAGACTTTTGACTTTAGAGGGTTTTTTTTAAAAATTGTTGAGACTTTTAAAGCATGGGGTTAGCTTATTCAGCAGACACAAGACTACTCATTTTCTTCTTCCTCTAAGCAAAGTTCCTTACAAAACTCTTTGTTTCTGTGAGCCTACTAGTAGGTTGCTTTATCTTTTCTGCACATATGAATTTGTAGTTTGTAGACCACAGCCAACCATAACTATGGAGTATATATAAGCTATATATGTTTAACTGCTCCTTTTTAAAAGAGAAGGTATAGGGCTGGAAGAATAGCTTGCCTGTTAATTGTGCACAGGACCCCAGTTTGGTTCCTACCACCTACATCAGGTGGCTCACAGCTGTTTCTAAACTCAGCTTCAGAGGATCTGGTGTCCTCCCTCGACTCCTTGGCCATGTGTCCTGTCATCTGTGCTTACACACCTAAACACAGACACATAGATAAACACACAATTAAAAACTTAAAGATATCTTTAAAGAGAAGATGTCAGTGATTCAAATTTGTGAAGCCATCATCTCTATATAAAAGGGTGTAGAGCAGCCCACCAAGGACATGGTTGCAGTTCATGTTAAAGTGTCAGAGGAAGGACTTTCACCGTGGGTTGTACAGGCACCTCTTAGCAGAGTGGCTGCATGGCCATTCTGTGTCTGAGCGTCCAATTGCCAGTTCCCCCTTAGGTGAGAAACACTTCCCTGACTTATTCTTGGGCAGTGTTCACTATGTGTATAGTCTTTGCCAATAGATGCCTTTTTCCCCTAGTGAGGACATAGCAATCAAGGGCAGCCAGGTTGTCTCCCAGAAACTGAATCTTAATGGATTCACTCAAAGATAGATTAGATACTTGAGACTGACTCATGGCACAGGTTTTACTGTTCTCTAACACCATCCCCTGCGTTATCCCCTGCATCTCTTCTTCTATTCCCTGCGCTATCCCCTGCATCTAGCTTCTATTCTTTATGAATCTGTTTGTTTCTTTCATTTATGTTGTTCATCCCATAATTTCAGAAGTCATTAACTTAGTGAGAGATTATTCTAATAGTTGTGACCCAATAATTCCAAATGTTAAAAGACTGAGTCAAGAAGGCAGTGGTCACTACTTTCTGCAGGGAGAGGACATTACAGTACATATAAAGGCTTAAGGAATTTATAGGCTTATCTGTGACTGCTGGACTGTAAAAATATGCTTCTCTACTTTGGGCCCAGTAAGATTTCTCAGTGGGAGGCCTAAATCATCTAATATTTGAACAGAGTTCTCAGGGATTACCTCACAGAATTAAATTGGGAAGCAGCACAGGTTTTGGAAACTAAAAGAACACGTACTGGAAAGCTTTATCCCAAGCCGAGGTCAGTCAGTAACATCCTTTGATCCTATTTTCTCATCAGTGACGTGGATGCAGAAAGAGCCTGTTCATTCTGAGGATGTGAGCCAACCTAAGGTATTTTTCTGTTGCCAAAATTGGAGAGTTGCATCAGTGTTGAGATTCTAGAATGTAAGTTTAAGGTAAAGATTGTGTGAAACCAAAATAGAGTCCTAAATCATTTAAATCTGCAGTAATGTGTGGCTCTATGTATGTACCCTGTAATAGAGAATTCTGTCATTAAGTATATTATTGAGAACTTTCCCCAAAGTTCAGAATAGATTAGTTAGTTCAGCTGAACAACAGATAAAGGACTTGGCTTGCACTGAGAAATGATGCTCGATGCAAACCAAACCCCCAACAAAAGTATAATCCTGCGACATATTCAAAGACTATTTTTCAGGCTTTGTCCATGCCAGACAAGGGAGATGGCTTAAGTCATCGGATCAGGAGCATGTTCGTAGATGCTGTAGTCTCTGAGATATTATTACTCGATGAGGCAGAGAATAGAACACAGAGAATTGGCTGCTGGCTCTTACATTCCTTAGCCCAGAGTAGCCGTAGACACTTAGGTTCCTATCCATCGGTAAAGCAAATCTTGTTGCCACGGCTGATGTCAGTTGGTTGAGAAAATGCAGTCTGCTTGAGTTCTTAGATGCAGGGGGATAGGGCTGGCCATTACGCTAAGTGGTAACACACTTGCCCAGCACGTGCAAGGACCTTGGCTCAATTCCCAAAGGTGCAAAGAATAAAAACTGGAGGGACAAGAACTGTTTGTATTGTTAATGCTCATGCCACATGGGGCATGGACATTGTGTGGGATCTAGAGTGAAGCAAAGGTTGGGGACCAGCATTCACCTTTGCCTTGGATGGGCTTTACATTCTGTAGAGTAGTTGTCAGGAGGCAGTAGTGGTGACCCTGTTTACGTGGCCCTGTGCTGGTCCCTCTTTTTCCATACTGGTCCCCACCAGGTCTTCTTCACCCTCACAAGCGCTCTAGTTCAAATAAAGTCCATGCGTAGGAGGTAAAAAGTAAGATGCTGATTTTAAACTTGACATTGCTGGATGTAGTAATCTTAGTTGGCAGTTATTCTCATAAATGTCATTTGATATCAATATTAATGATTGTGTAAACATTCATTTTAAGCAAGGTTTTGTAAATCTGACAGTACTCACAAATTAACTTTGGAATTAAAACAGTCACCACTGCCCATTGCCTATCTTCTTACACATTAACGTGTTTCTTCAAAACAATGATCACATACCTAGGCAGAAACGACTGTTTGCATATGAGCCCCCACCTCCCTACAAAATCTTCCTGACTGGGTAAGCATCACCTGCAGAAAGCGCCACTTTGAAGGACACCACCCCTGCAGTGAATGCATTTATTGTTTCTGTCTGAGCAGGATGAGTCAGGTCCCTGGAAGGCTGACCACCATCCATCCCGAAGCCCTACAGGATGTAAGAATGCAGAGAGGCTTCCGAGACACATGGGAAGGTGGTGATAGTGGGTGCTCCTCTCTCTATATGGGGTGGGATAGTTGGCTCAGGTGCATGGGTTGGCTCACAGTTATGTTGGCAAAAACAGTGCCCATCGTAAGCAATGCTCTCAATATATATGTTGAGCAGCAGACTCAGTTTACCAAAAGGATAAAGATCAAAATAAAAAGGCAAACAGCAACAATGAAAGCAACAAAAAATTAGTAGGACCTAGGTAAATTCTCCTAAAAGGCCGCCCTGATATTGCTCATCCATCTTCTACTTTATTTATTTAATCTTCAGGGTCTCCCTGTGTAGCCCAGGCTGGCTTTCAACTTGTGTTCCTCCCACCATGGTCTCTCAGATAGCTGCAGTTGTAGGTGAAGAAGGGAAAAGTACAGCAGACACAAAAATATCTGGTTGCCAAATACAGGGAAAAAAAGTATAAACAAAATTAGATAAATGTAAGACAAGTAATAAAAGCAAAAAAACCCCACAAAAGTCTTTAAAAATAAAATGTTATCAAAGGATAACTAATAGTTCACTGAAGAGACAAAGGATGGAAGGGGAAAATGTAAAAGAAAAGCAAAGGAATGTTGGAGAGGTCGCTTTCTGAGTGATTCAGATTGGAGACTAATAGGTCTAGTCAAGTGTCAGATGTCCACAAGAGGGCTCTTGATAGACACACTTATCTCTGCAGTTTGTGGGCCTGTCAGTCTGCCATGCCTCTAGACCCCCAATTCATACTCATTCTCTGTAGAGGCTAACGAGTTCACTGAGGTGGGTGTCTCATGAATGCATTGGGAGTAGAGAGTAAACGGAGCCCCGAGAGCTCTGCAGGAGGCCTGGTCTCCATGTTTTCAGGTTGTGGAAGGTCAGATAATCCATGGAAACTCCAGAATTTCCCATCAAGCCAGCAGATAATGCAGGTGGCTCCTTAAACATCCACCACTGACCACAGGCTCAGGATGCCCAGGTTTCATTTTTTGTTTTTAAAGACAAGGTCTTACATGTAGCCTAAGCTGGCCTCCAATTAAGGTAACTTTCAAGTCTCAACTTCCAAATGCCAGGATTACAAATGTGAGCCATGCCCAACTCAGACCCCAAAGTTATTTTCAAGGGATGAGTTTGACCACCAGCCACTGTGGTTGATGTTACTGCCCACTGGAGCCTTCAGTATTCCAGCTAAGTTCCAAGTTTCCTGAATCCTCAAACTCCCTGTGTCAGCAATGGGCCCCAAGTCTCCCTCTAACTGCCTTACTCGACTTGAACCAATTGTGGGCATATGGAGGGTTGTTTCCAGTCTCCCAGAGTTGTGTTTGTTCCTTGTTATCAGGGTAGCTCAGTCTTAAACAATAAAAAGATTTCAAGATGGTGCTTTGCCACAGACCTCCAAGACTTGAGGAATAATAGCATAGAGGTTCCCTCCTCTTGTTCTGTGTGTCCAAGAGCACTGCACTAGCATCTACATAGCTTCTTGTGAGGGTTCATGTTGCTTCCATCACACAGGGAGAATAACAGGGCAAGTGAGTGTATAAAGAATTTGCCTGGTGAGAGAGAGAGTCAAGAGAAAAACAAGGACACCAACTCTCTATCTAACATTCCATTCTTCTGGTAACTAATCCATTCTTCTGAGAATTTTCTCATTATAATGACATTGATCTTTTCAGGAGGGCTCTGCTGTAACCTGATCACCTCTCAAAGGCCTGCCTGTTAGTACCGTATCAGTGCATTAGATTTTTCACATGAGCTTAGTTGAGGGAGAACTGAACGCAATCCATATAAATGGTACATTTCCATGGCTTTGAGTATATTCCCAAGGTGATGCAACCATCACCATCATTTGATTTTAAAACACTTCTATGGTGGTTTGAATAAGAATGAACCCCATAGGTTCATATATTTGAATGCCTGTTGGACTTTTGGTGGAACTGTTTGGGAAGGATTAGGAGGTGTGGCCTTGTTGGAGGAGGTGTGTCACTGGGGGTTGACTTTGAAGTTTCAAAAGCTTATGCCTTTCTTATTTAATGCTCTCTTTTCTCCCTCTCTGCTCATCTCCCTCTCTGTTTTGTGCTTCCAGATAAGGATGTGAGCATTTAATTGCTGTTCCAATGCTATGCTTGCCTGTCTGCCACCATGCTCCTTGCCATGGTGGTCATGGACTAACTCTGTGAAACTGTAAGCAAATCCGGAATAAATTCTTTCTTCTTTAACTTGCTTTGATCATGTTGTCTCTTCATAGCAATAGGAAAGTTACCAAGACAACTTCCAGTCCCCCTGTGAAACTGCAAACTCATTTTCAGTCACTTCCCATTATCCTCCTTCCACCTTCTATAAACCATTTATCTACATTCTACCTCTGTCTCCTTGCTTCGAGTGTAAAATTTTATACAAATTGAATGATTTATTTTTTTATTTTTAATCTCTGGCTTCTTTCTCTTGGTTTGCTTTCAAGATTCATCCATGTAACAGTATCTCAATTCTTTTTATTGCCAAGTAATTAACATTCTATTTTTGGATATACCACATTTCATTTACCCATGCTTGATGTGATTGACAGTTGGACTGCTTCCACTTTTTGCCACTATGAATAATGTTGATTATTACATGCCACTAATATGAATAAAATGCCACTATGAAAGTCTGCAGATTGTGCATGCAGTTTTCATTTTTCTTGGTCACATAATACTTAGTAGAACTGATGGATTGGATACTATTTAATACTTCTGGGTGGGCAATAAATTTTTCTCCTCAACTTCACCATTTTGCTTTCCTACCAGGGGAACAGAGCTCCACCAACACTGAGTAAAAGTTCATTTTAAATTTAGACATCATAAGTGGTATTAAATGGTATCTCATTGGTTTTGTTTTGAATTTCCATTATGATTAATGATATTGAATATTTTTAAGTATTTAATGACAACTGGCATATCTTATGATGAAATAGCCATTCATTTCTTGGTGCACTCTTCCATTTTAAAATGGTTTTATAATCATAGAAAATTTGAGGATAAGGTACAGAGCATTCTCATTTGCTCCCCTCTACATATACAGCCTTCCCAATGGTCAAACTACCCCTCAGTGGCACATTATCACCTCTGAAGAACCACTTGGATCCAACATTCTTGCCCAAAGTCTCTAATTTACCTTAAGGTCCAATTTTGGAGTGATAGTCTGAGCAGATTTGAAAATGTATGACATTTATTCGCTATTATAATACAAAGAATAATTTTAACTGCCCTGAAAGTCCTCTGTACTCTAAAATTCCATCCATCCCTTCCCCTGGTAACTCTTTCTT
>LOJH01012903.1:11119-31623 GCA_001685095.1 Ellobius talpinus | reverse complement strand
GAGACAGAGACAGAGACAGAGACAGAGAGACAGAGAGACAGAGAGAGAGAGAGAACCTTCTAGGTTACATTAAGTACTTTCCCATCTGTAGTCTTTGCGTTTAATGATTGTGGCTGCTTCTAACACATTCTCCCTTTTTATAGGTATGCCTTACACTTTCTTGTCCAGAGTGGGATTTCCTACTGCATCATGATCATAGCAGGAGTGGAGAGCATGCATCAGTGAGTATTGACTGCGTTCACACAGAAAAACACCTTTCCCTTGAATAGAGTCTGATCAAAGATAGTGGTCATATTTATTACACCACAGTGCTCCTGAAGTGGGGAAGTGCATCCCTCTCTAGTCTCTGCACATCAGCTCCAGAGTTCTCCACAGCCATGTAACACTGTGGGGTGTTCGCAGCACCCCTAGCTCTTACCCATTAGACACCAGGAGAACCCTGATTTGTGATAAAAATCAGTGTTTCCAAGATAAACACTTAAGGGCAGGAATTGTCCCTGTTTAACAGCTACTGGCTTAGTCTCTAGACAATTAGCAGTGGAGAAAAGAACTAAAGTGGATGCTTGCAGATGTAGAAGGCCAGTTTAGGACCGAGTGATTCATGGGAATTCTGGGAAGGAGACAAGGAAACAACGACCCTGTTCCTGGCTCTCACGCAGAGGTGGAAACAGTTTCTCAAAGGTAGGGACCCTGAAAATAGGGACTATTCCGAGGGGTAACCAGACCCCCAAAACAGTGTTCGGTGTGCAGTAAATGTTTAGTATTTCCCAAATCAGTGGATGTGACTTAAGCAACTGTGAGATGCACAGTAGGAGTTGAGGGTAGGCAGGGATAGGTAGCTAGTCTGGAAGTGTACATTTGGGAGCAGCGTTACCAAAGTGACCGGTGATGTGGCTCCAGCCTGAGGCTAAAGACCTGGTGGCTTCCTGGTATACATCCACAGTGACACGCTGGAGTGTGATGCCTGCAGATCACAGCAGGAGCGACAGACCTGAGCTCAAGTCTGTGCAGCTGGCTTCCTCTACATTTTTCTGTTGACAAGCTGGCAGGCCTGTTGTATGGTACTGCCCTCATTTAGGGCAGGTCCCTTCTGATTTGCTGTCCCGCATGCCAGTTTTTGGAAATGCCCTGACAGGCATACCTAGAAGCGTGCTCTGTGAGTCTCTTAAGTGTCCCTCAGTTCAGTCAAATTGACAAGACTGACCTTCACAGATGTGGTTTTCATTTCCTTACACACAGCCCGTGCTGGCTTTTCTTTTCCTTCTGTGAACTAACACTTAAAAGTAGATGCTTTGTTTTAATTTCACTAAGAGTAAAAAGAATATTTTAAGAGTGTTTTGGGTGAAGCAACCTTTGAATCATTACGACCCTATTTTAAAAATTTAAAGATTAAATTTTATGTGTATGTCCGAGTGCCTACTTGTCTGAGTGTGTACCACATGTGTGCAATGCCTGCAGGGTCCAGAAGAAGGCGTTGGATCATGTAGAACTGAAGTGGATGCTGGGAACTGACCCAGATGCTCTACAAGAGCCACCTCTCCAGCCCTTATAGCCCCATTTCCAAAGCCTTGCGCAGATAACAGGTCCAGGGTGGTATTTCATAGCTGATGAAACACAGTTGCGTTTCTGACCCGGACAGTAGAAGGAAAAGCAGATGAATTTGCTGTGCACAGAGGACTTGGCTGCTACCATAACCGAAAGCAAGAGTGACAGGCTCTTGTGTTGGAATGATAGTCAGGTCATAGCTTCGCAAATAAAAGCAGGTCTTTCCTGAAAGGCAGGGGTCTGTGGAGTCAGTGTCTCAACGCTGTAGACTTGCCCTGTACAGGACGGCAGCTGCTGGATGTGTGCGGCTCTGCAAGCTTCTTTTTTGTTTATTACTTATTTAATTTATTGGTTTTTTCCAAACGGCTTCTCTATGTAGCCCTGGCTGTCCTAGAACTTGCTTTTTAGATCATGCTGGCCTCAAACTTGGAGACCCACCTGCCTCTGCTTCCTGAGTGCTGGGATTAAAGGGGCGTACCACCACACCTGGCTCTAGCTCTGTTAGTTTAAATTCATTAAAACGTAAAATGCAGGGTTTTTTTAAGACCACTGTGGCATACATTTTTAATCCCAGCACTTAGGCTGAGGCAGGGTGTTTTTCAATTTGAGGTCATCTTGGACTACATAAGGCTATTATAAAAAAAACCAATAAACCAGAAACAACAAAACACCCAAATAATAATGACAAAATAATAAGCATGAATCCACTCTCAAGAGGTCACCCCTAAGCACATGTACATGTGAGCAGCACTCAATGGACTCAGTCGGGTGTGTATGTGGGTCTGTGTATGTGTGTGCAGTGGTGGTCATGGAGAAGAGGTCCTAAGTTTGAGAGGGAGGGGTCGTAGTTGGAGAGCGAGAGCGGGGAGTGGAAGTGATGCAGACTCAGCTCTCATACATGGAATTCTCAAAAAGTAATCGTAGTAATAAAATGCTGTGCTTCAGCCGTAGAAGCTGTGTTTCAGGTGCTCAGGAGTCTGTGTCTGGTGCGTACAGTGGTGATTTTGGCCGGTGCAGGGAGAGAGCATTTTGACCCTCGCATACAGTTCTGGGTAGCGCTGCTGTGGTGATGATGCAGAGTGCTACCAGCGCTCTCAGGGAGGAAGTGAGCTGTCCACGTGCTCACATGGGCCCTAGAACTCAGTGCTAGGTTCTGACACTGCTGATGGAGTCAGGAGGAGGCTGGACCTTCTGAACCTTTGGGGTTAGAAAAAGATAGCAGGTAGATAAATAACTAGGGAAAATTGTGTGCTTTGGTCTCCATATTAGTTTTCAGCTATTTCAGTTTACACACACACACACACACACTCTCTCACACACACACACACACACACACACACCACACATGGCTTTACCTTTTCTTGCTTTCTTCTTAACATACATTCCTTCTTTTCAGTGTAGTTTTACATGATGTGTGTATTCATTTGAAGAGCCAAACTTCAAATCTTTTTTTTTTAATATTTATTTATTATGTATACAATGTTCTGTCTGTCTGTATGCTTGCTGGCCAGANTCTGGAAGAACAGTCAGTGCTCTTAACCTCTGAGCCATCTCTCCAGCCCCCCAGACTTCAAATCTTTAATGGTGGAAGATTTATGCTTCTCCGGGTTCTTAACTGTTTTGTGATTTTTATGAGATATTTATTATACAATCCACTTTATGTAGCATTATTGTGTGTTAGTTAAAGTGTTTCAGTGTGCTATAAACTTGATTCCTGTAGCTCCTCCTTTGAAAGTTCTCATGTTCTGTGTCACTCAGATCTTTATCTAGATGATTTATCATTAGCCCTTAATCTAGGAGCTGGAGAGAGAGATCAGAAATCATCAGTACATGTTCTAGCTAGGTGTGCCGGTGCTCGGGAGGCAGAGGCAGGCAGATCTCTGTAAATGAGAGCCTTGCCTGATCTACAATGTGAGTTCCAGGACAGCCAAGGCTACATGGAGAGGCTCTGTCTCAAAAACAAAACAGATGAACAAACAAGCAAGCAAACAGCAATTGCTTTGGCAAAGGACCCAGGTTTTTTCTAGTTGGTATTTTCATGTAGGTTTTGAAATTGTGGGGGAGGGGGCTAGGTAACAGGCACTAAGATGAGTTTAGAGATGGAAGCGGGATTAGGTGACAGGCACCAAGAAGAAGAGTATTTAGAAACAGTTGGTCTGGGCTGCCATAATAAGATGCCATAAACTTGCGATTGATAAAATAGCAGAAACTTATTTCTTGAAACTCTGGAGGTTGGACAGTCCAAGTTTGGGTGCCAGTAGACTTGGTGTGTCTGGCGAGAACTGCTTCCTGGTTCATACTCAGCCCTCTTCTTTCTGTGACCTTGAGGCCAAAGGTGCATTGGTGTGGGCTCTTGGTCTCTGTGAGGTCTCCTCTAAGCTAACATTTTAGAGCACTATGTATTAGGCTTTTAATTCTCCTAGTTAATATAGGGAGAACTATGCTGGATTCATCCAGCATTTTCCAAAGCAAGGTTTGGCGAACTGTCTTTATAGTGAACCAGTTAGTGAATGTTAGGGTTTGCAGGCCATGTAGCCTTTGTCACAACTGCCATACACTCTTAAGCTACAGAAGCAACGGGAGTGTGTCAGAATGCCAGTAAAACTCCTTAGAAATGCAGGAAGGTGCTAGATTCAGCCAAATCATTTAATAAGGAAAATCTTGCCACAGATTGTGGTATAGCGCCTGGGATGGTGTGTTCTCAGTTAAGTGTTCACTGAATGAATAAATTCATGAATGAATGAATGAGTAGATGGTGGACTTCTGTTGATAGCAAATCTTGTCCATGTGGCCTCCTAGACTTGAGTCAAGCAGAGTCACTGGTCTACAGGTCAGCCCTGCCCTGCAGGACACTTGCCAATAGCTTCTGCCTGTCCTCTGCTGCCCTCCCTCCCAAGAGCAGAGCTGCCTCCTTGATTGCTTGCCTGGAGCAACTGTTGCTGGGCTGCACTTTCTCTTTCCTGGAAGAGAAGGGGCTGGGGGCAAGGAGAGGGGTGTTGGGAGCTCTTCACCTGGGTCATGGAAGAGGGAAGGAAGAGATCAGGACTGCTCACCCCCCTGTGGGCTCAGGAAGGTTTTTTTTTTTCCCCTACAGAAGGAAGCACAGCGTGGGTAGGTCCCATGTATCCTCATGTGCTTTTCTGATGTGCTGAATAAGCTTTTGTGGATGGTGTGGGAACCAGAGTATCCTTGTATTACTTAAAAACAAAATTCTGTGGGGAATTTTGAGTTCCAGAAAGTCTTAAAATTTTGGAACACAATAGAAAAGAATGGCCATTATCTTAATATAAACTGCAGAAATATAGACCAAAATGGGAGTGGAAAGGGTGTTGGTCAAGCACGAATAATAAAAACTCAGAGAGAGATATTGGGGTTCAACCTGAAGGTCAGAAAAGTAAAACAGCCAGTCATTGGTTCCTACCTCTACCTCAGTCCAAAATGGCAATCCTGCCTCCAGGAATCTCAGAATGAGACTGAGTCTGAGAGCTGTTTCCTTCCATTTTATAATCCTCTCTAGGGCTGGGATTAAAGGCATGCACCACTGGGATTAAAGGTGTGTGTCACCACTGCCTGGTCTATAAGGCTGATCAATGCAGCTGTTCCACTCTCTGATCTCCAGGCAAGCTTTATTTATTAAAATACAAATGAAATATCACNAAATGGCAATCCTGCCTCCAGGAATCTCAGAATGAGACTGAGTCTGAGAGCTGTTTCCTTCCATTTTATAATCCTCTCTAGGGCTGGGATTAAAGGCATGCACCACTGGGATTAAAGGTGTGTGTCACCACTGCCTGGTCTATAAGGCTGATCAATGCAGCTGTTCCACTCTCTGATCTCCAGGCAAGCTTTATTTATTAAAATACAAATGAAATATCACTACATGTTAGTCTTGAGGAATCAAGCTAAAATATTTTTCTTGTAAATTGGCAAGTGATTGTCAACAAAATCAGTTGCCTAGAGATTAAAATGTGAAAAATATGAGCATTTACAGTGAAATCACAAATATCTAATGTCTCTCCACTGTGTGGGATACCTTCAGTAGTTATAAGAAAGATGTGTGTGGTTGCTGCTGCTGTATTACTCTGACCCCAATATCTTCCAGAAGCAGCTTAAGGGAAGATTGATTTTGGCTCATGAATTCGGAGGGTTTTAGATCACCATGATGAGGAATGTCCTAGAGGCGGGAGCATGTGGCAGAGAGGATTCACATCCAAGCTGGCAGGATGCTGGGGGACTGAGCCCAAGCAGGGCTATGACCTCAGAGACCTGCCCCTTGTGACCTACTTCTAATAGGTAGGCTTCACTCCCTAAAGATTCCATAGCCTCCCAAACCATGCCGACACCTAGGGAATGAATAACTGTTAAAAATGTGGACCCATGGGGGGACATTTTGGATTCAAACCTTAACAGAATTTTAAATGTCCTATCATGAGACTGAGATGCCCACCATTGTGGACCATCTGTTTTCGTTTGGGTTGCCATGACCACGGCAACTTATAAGGAAAACATTTAATTGAGGGGGCTCACCTTACAGTTTCAGAGGTTCAGTCCATTATCATCATGGCGGGGAGAATGGCAGCAGGCAAAGAGACGTGGTACTGGAGAATTAGCTGAGAGTCCTACATCTTGCAGGCAACAGGAAGTCAAATGACACACTGAGTGGTATCCTGAACATAGGAAACCTCATACCCTGTCCCTACAGTGACACACTTCCTCTAAAAGGCCATACCCACTCCAACAAAGCCACACCTCCTAATCGTGCCACCCCCTAGAAGCTGATGACAGTTACATTTAAAGTACCACACCAGCCTTCACTGTGTGCCTTAGAGTTTCCAGAAGCCAAGAGAGCACGGCAGTTGGAATAAAGGATGCGAGCACCCAGAAGAAGCATTTAAACTTGTAGATGAAATGCTTTCCAAGGCCACCCACCATGACAGAGTCTTGCTGTGTCTTTCTCTATCCGCTGGTGTCACAGCAGAGCCTCCCCTGAGTATTCCGCTGTCATTTTCACCACTGTGAGCGAGCTGTCGTTCGCTTCGGTTTTCCCCAGGGTACGAACTCTTTCATAGGATAGTTTGCAGTTTTCTCATGCCAAAGCATTTAGATAAGAAAGCTCATTAAAGGGAAATGATCTGTTCCATTCTGTTCTCCAGAGTGGACTTTTTTAGATCTTGGTTTTGGATGTGTTTTTGTCTGGGTTGCGTTGAGTACTGATCCCCAGTGTGTGCCTATGAGGTGTCTAGGAGATCATGGTCCCTCCTGCTAGTGGCTGCAGGTGCCTTGCTTGGTGGGGTCAGGTGCTTGCCATGAAGTGAAGTTTTCTCCACCCAGCTGCTTGCTTAACCTCTCTCTCGGCTTCCCCATAGAACAGTGTATTCCAGGTGATGGCAAGGAGGGGCGGTGCTGGGGGAGAGGCAGTTTTAGCTGATAGGGCCCGTATCACAAGGGTGGGTAGTCCTAGGGTGCTCTCTGACATGCCATCTGCCATTGCCATCGAGACTCATGAGCGTGGGTTCCTAGATAAAGAATGCTATCTGAATTCCAGTAACTGTACTCTCCGTGAGTGGTGATCTTGGAGCTGCCATCTGGTAGGCAGAAGCCTCAAGCCATTTGAAAATGTGTCCTCATGAAGCTAATTAGCAGTGGTTAGTGGCTCAGCAGTAACTCTGTGGGGAAAACATTAACTTCTCTGAGGGTAATCCTGGGCTCCTGTGAGAGACAATAACATGTGGTGGGAAGGGAAGTGGACCTCGCTTCTGTTTTCCTCCGCGTTCCTTGTGGACGAGATTCAGAAGCTTTTTGCTGTTCTGCAGAAGTGCAGGCTCTTTGGGGCTCTTCAGTGCTGTCTAAATGCACTTCATTTAGTTCAGTTAGGAAATTGAGGTTGGTTTCAGTTAGGGACTCCAGGCGCTTTTCCACTTGGTCCCTAATTCTCCACACACATACACACCCCCCATAGGTCATGTTGCGCCTGCACGTCAGGCCCTGTACCCAGCCAGGCCCTGTCAACCACTAGCAACAGCCCTCATGTGGGTGTGGCTTACCCATTACATCAAGATACCTGTCTGGTCTTGAAAATAATAATCATATATTACTTAAAAATGAGGGAGTTCTAGTAACTAAAGTGAGAATATTACTTGTCAGTGAGGGACAGGATTCATCCTTGGGCTTTGGGTATATCCAAAGACTAATAGTATTTTTGCCCCACGATTCTAATCCTTATCTGAACATCGCAGAAAGAAAAAAAAAGTTCATGTAAGCATTGTTAGGGATGATGACAATAAATCCTGTCATTTGATGTTGTACAGTTTGCTTAAAACTGGTGTTTTATGTCAACTTCACACAAGCCACAGTCATTGAGGTAGCCTCGACTGAGAAAGTGCCTCTGTAAGACAGCTTTGGTTAAGCCTGTAGGGCACTTTCTTAATTAGTGATTGATGGGCGAGGGCCCAGCCCATTGTGGGTGGGGCCACCCCTGGACTGGTGGTCCTGAGAAAGTAGACTGAGCAAGCCCTGGGGAGCAAGCCAGTAAGCAGCACTCCTCCATGGCCTCTGCATCAGCTCCTGCCTCCGGGTTTCTGCCCTGCTTGAGTTCCTGTCCTGACTTCCTTTGATGATGAACATCGATATGGAAGTGTTTGCTAAATAAACCCTTTCCTCTCTTGCTTTTGGTCATGGGGTTTCATCACAGCAATAGTAACTTGAGTTTTAGGTAAGTTTGCGGGGGAGCTGGGTGGGGGGTTGCTGAGGCTGCTAGAACACTCAGGCCCTCTGTGGTGTGCTGTGTCTTGTCTGTACCCAACAGGTGCAGTTTCTCTAGTCCCCGCAGGGGTTGGACTGAACAGGCAGAGCCTCTGGACTGTGACTTTTAACTTGAGCTCAGGTACTCTGTGGAGGACTTGGTTGTTTTTAAATACCTGTTTGCCTTTTGAGATGGTGCTGTGATAGACAGAGGAGGAGCCAGAGGTGTACTCGGGTGGAGTTGCTTGAACAAGGTTACAGGACAAGGAACAGCCTGTGTGAGCAGTCTTAGAGGTGGGTCTCAAGGGGAACACTAAGGCAGCATGCTGAAGGTATGGAGTTTACTAGAAGAATTATTAATGCCATGAGCAGACACACAGGTCAACCACAGCTTGAGGGGCTCTGAGGAACACCAGAGAAAAACAGCGTGTCAAGCACTCTGAAGAGAGGATGGTAGAGCCCATGTGGTACAGCTCAAGCCAGACTCTCTGATACCCAGACAGGAGCTGGGGCAGGGGGTGGAAAGCTGGATGTGTGGCCAGCTATACCCCTTTGGTTGTAAACTCACTTCCCCATGTGAGACACCCTGCACCCGGAAGTTCTTAGCTAGAGATTCACAGGTGTGTCTCAGTGGGTGCCTGTCAGCATCTGAGAGGGAGTGATGCTGCAGATATTGTGGCGGCTGGATTCTAACATTACGTGTTTACACCGTGCAGGGCTCTGAAAGTCATCCATGGTCCTCAGAGTTGTTAATTTGTTTTCTCGAGTCTTTTAAAGAATTTTTTTATTTAAACAAAAAGATTTTTATTTGCTTACCAGTCAGCATAAACTTCCAGATACAGCGGGCTGGAGAGATGGCTCAGTGGTTTAAGAGCATTGCCTGCTCTTCCAAAGGTNTCTGTAATGAGGTCTGGTGCCCTCTTCTGGACTACAGGCATACACACAGACAGACTATTGTATACATAATAAATAAATAAGTATAAAAAACCTTCCAGATACATATTTTGAAAAAATACTCGATACCATTGAGATACTGTACTGTGACATTCTTCTTGTTGCTATCAAATTCTTGGGAACATATAGCATCTAGGCATCTTCTAAAAAGGTTTAACCTTTAATGCTTGACTAGCAGTGATCCCCAGTTCTGGACACCCTACTTTGTTTAAAACTGTCCAGAATTTTTGAAGTTCTTTGCCTCAATTATTATATTACAATACATACAGACTTTAAAGTAGAACATTAAAGTTAGTGTTGCTGAATGTTTAACTATGTAAAGATGTATTGCATTGTTTAATTATATAAAGATGTATTGCTGTTTTACCTTGCCTGCCTAAGGCACCCGATTGTTCTAATAAAAAGTTGGAAGGCCAATAGCAAGGGAGGTGGTATAGGAGGGACTTCCAGACAGGAAGAGTAAGGAGGAGGAGGAGGAGGAATTTAGGCTTGGGAAAAGAAAAAGAGACGCCCTGGGCCAGCTAGTCAGGCAGCCACCAGCAAGTCAGACTTAGAGTAGGACTTTCAGAATGAAAGGAAGGTAAAAAGCCCCGAAGCAAAATGTAGATGAATAGAAACTGGTTAAATGGAGTTAAAAGAGCTAGTGAGACAAGCCTAAGCTAAGGCCAAGCATTCTTAATAATAAGTCTCTGTGTCTTTTTGGGAGCTCATTGGCAGCCCAAAGAAAATTCCAACTATAAGTTAGTATACCAAAAATATAGTTTTAACATAAATATGTATAGGAAAAAACTGATTTTTTAAATTATTGCTAGTTTATTTCACACTCCATATTTGAGTGCTTATGGAAGGAAAGGCAAAGGATAACAGGAACTATTTAACCTAGAAACCTGCCTGGCATTTAGGTGAAAGGTTATTAGAAGGGCGAGCATCTATTTCCCACGATGAAAACCCAGCAGTTGTTTAAATGTAATAAAGGCCCTGGAAGGAGTTGTGATGGCTTTTCTTTTCCTGACCTTGAAATTGGCCCAAGGCGTAGCTGAGCTTGAAAGTTCCTGCCTTAGGAAGGAGATAATGGAAGTCCAAGCTGGAACTGGCCCTTTGCCTTACTGAGTTCATTGTAATCTGTCTCCTATGCAATATCCCGAGAACAGCTTCCTTTTACAATGCCAAAGATTATAAACTTCAAGACTATAGAATACACAACACTACCCGCCTTACAGCTCTGAGACGTCACGGTCTTAAGATGTGAAGAAACAGGTTTAAATCACATGTTCCTTTTTCAAGCTACTTAGCTTTTAAAGCTCAGAATGGCAGTCAGTTCTGTGGAATTATTGTTACTGAGTTACTCCCTTACAGGCTTAGGTGGTTCAAGGATTTCTCTTCTCCTTGGTAAACTGCAGGAGGGGCATGGTGATTGATTGATAATACTGTGCAGAAACATGTCGTTTGTTTCTTAGGTTTCTCCGTTTTTCTTTTATAAAATTTCAAGTGGTCCAAGGGATTGTTTTAAAACTAGCCTCTGGTTTTTGTGGTCTTTAATTTTGGCATCCTCCAGTCACATAAACATGTAAACATGTGCACACATCCACCAAAAAAAAGATTAAGGTAAAGGTAAGGTAAAAATTAAGATAATTCTTGGGGACTGAAGATGCGTGCTGGGAAGAAACAATAGAGGAGAAGAATAACTGTGGAGCATTGTTGTGTAACGTTTTACTCCTTTGGCTTTTTAGTCTCTTTTGGAGGCCCACCACCCAGCTCCTAAGTAAATCACTCACATGGAGGCTTATTATTTATGAATGCCCATCCTTAGCTTGGCTTGTTGCTAGTCAGCTTTTCTTAAATTATATTATCCCATTACCTTTTGCCTCTGGGCTTTTATCTTTCTCTATTTCTGTATGCCTTTCTTTACTTCTTACTTCATGGCTTGCTGGGTGGCTGGCCCCTGATGTCCTCCTGCTCGACTTCCTCCTTCTCTCATTGCTCCCGGGTCCTCTCGCTGAGTACTCCTTCTATTTATACTCTGTCTTTTAGCTCCGCCTATCCTTGCTCCTGCCTTGCTATTGGCCATTCATCTCTTTATTAGGATCATCAGGTGTTTTAGAGAGGCACAGTAACACAGCTTCACAGACTTAAACAATTGCAACAGAAACAAAAGTCACACACCTGAAAATAATATTCCCCAACAGACTGGGACCTCTGGTAGGAGTCTGGTCTTTGGGATCTTTCCCGGGTAGAAAGCCTTCTGCTGTGTTGTGCCATTCTTTATAACCAAAGCTCAGGGCATCAGCTCCACCTGGTCTATCTTTGCTCTCCAGTCTCCTGCCTTCTTGTCCTCTAAGGGTCAAACTAAGAAACAGGAATAACCCCCTCCCCCTTCTTCCTCCACATCACAGAACTGCCCTGGCCTGGCCTTTCTCTTTCTTCTTGGGTTGTTTTGGGCAATGGGCATTTCTAAAGCATTTGAGAGAGTGCCTGGCATGTGGTACAGCCCCAGAAAATGGCAGTGATCATTTGCTATTATTCACTCTCTCCTGACACCTTGGGCCACCATTTCTCTTTTGTTCATGTGCCTGCTGGTCCCCAGCCCTGCCCTGGCCTGTGCCCAGGTGCTCTTTCTAAATGTCTGTCTGAGCACTGCTCTCTTTTGCTTCAAACTCTAGATTGGCAGCTTAGCCATGGCTTTGTGGCCACCCAGTCTGCCCGTCCACTTACAGTTCATAGGGCTGGCTCCTCAGCCGCTGCCAGCCCAGCCCAGCCATAAAGAACCATTTGTAGTTATACACACACCCCCTACTGTTCCACACTCTGCTCCTCCTTTGTGTTTGCCGGGAACCCCACCCCCATGTGAATTCCTGCTGTCCTTTCCCAGCCTGTCTGTCTGTGACCCTGGGGAAACCCTCTCCTTCTGTGGCATGAGTTGCTACCACTCTGCCCAACTGGGGAGCTCCACGTGTTGCCCGCCGTGGGATCATACTTGCTCTCAAGTGGCACCAAGGCTCAGGGAGTCTTTGCTGGCCTCCTTGGGTCCTGCTTGAAACTGTCCAGGTTACATAGCTTCTGTAACTTCAGGTTCCTCATTGTTAAGTGAGGAGTATTAGGGATAATGGTCATGGGAGCGTACTGAGAATTTAGTGAGACCCCTGAATTAGTCAGTGTTGTCTAGAGGAAAAGAGCTGATAGACTCTGTCTACCTATCTTATCTGCCTGTCTATCTATCTATCTGTCATCTGTGGGATTAATTTATTAGAGTTGCTTATGGACATATGGTCTAGCTAGTCCAACAATGACTGTCTACTAATGCAAAGTCCAAGAATCCAGTAGTTGTTGAGTCTATGAGGTTGAATGTCTCAGCTGGTTTTCAGTATACATAGAATCCCACAGAAGCAGGCTCTAATGCCAGTGAAAGAATGAACTTGCTAGCAAGAGCAAGGGTCAATAGGCAGAGAACAAAAGCTTCCTTTTTCCATGTCCTTTATGTAGGCTGCCAACAGAAGCTGTGGCCCAGATTAAAGTTCGTTCTACCCGCCTCAAAAGATCCAGTTAAGGTGGGTCTTCCCATTTCTAAAGATTTAGTTAAGAAAAATCCCTCACAGGTGTTTGTAGCCACTTGGGTTTTAGTTAATTCCAGATGTAGTTAAGTTGACAACCAAGAATAGCCATCACAAGTCCACCCTTGTCAGCTTGACACATAATCACATTTCCTTATGTCATGCTTAATTTCCAAATGAAAACAATAACCAGGTCATAATTATGCCTAAAATGATATAACTTCCCATGTACAAACCACAAATGCATTATGAATTTTAGATATCCCTTTAGGGACATTCTTTTAGTATCTCACAACTTAAATATGATAATCACTGATATTCTCTAAGTTGATATTACATTACATGATAAATAAATAGAAGAAAGAAATCACAAACCTCTGCCCAAACACATTCTTAACAAAATGTGATAGAAACACTCTTGTCAATTATAATCCTCTTTTCTGCAGATGGTCATGTGACCTTAGTTGGTATTTATAAACTGCCTTTCTTTATTACCTGTTCTGTATTCTCTACACCCTCAGCAAACACCTCAGCAGGTCTTGGAGCTCCTGGAGGAGCAACCCATACCTTCATTCCTGAAGGGTCTGTGCCCTTTGTCATCCTGCCTGGATCAGGCTGTTGTAGTTTCACATTGGCTTTAATCACAGGACATGGTAGCACCAAGAGATGTCCTGGAGGATCTCCTATGCTCCAGACAATACTTGTTACCTCCACTGGGTAGAGGCAATCTAATTTCCCCTTGGGAATCTGGATCAGTCACCCCTCCTAACACTGTTACTCCTTCCTCAGCCTGTTGGTTTAAGGGCATCCGAAGGGCAGAGTGGCCAGGGGGAAGCCTGAGCTTCCAGTCCAAAGAAATGTTTGTTGTATCTTCTTGAAGGAATGCTCCCCACATTAGAACCAAAACTTTTAGACCAGTAGAACTTAAGGTTATGGAACAGAAAGTAAACATTTTTCTAGTGGGTTGCCAGGGGTGATAGAATATAGAATCATTCCCGTCTTTACTCCCTGATTCCTGGACCCATGGATCTTGGCTGTGGGAGAAGCTACTACATATCGGATGCTGATTCAAAGCATATACTGCCTTCTGGAGAACCCTGCAGCCCTCCAGGCTATAGCCACCCCATTGTCACTATAACTGGGTCTTTAAAAGACCATTCCATCATTCTGCCAGGCCAGCTGCTTCCGGATGCTGGGGAGAATGTTAGGACCAGTAGATGTCATGAAGATACCATTGATCCCTAACGTTCATTGTTTTATATACTGCCAAAAAGAATCACAGGCTGCTGTCCTGAGGGGTATTCTTTTTTTTTTTTAAATAAAGGACAAACTGTGGTATTTATTTATTTATTTACTTATTATGTATAAACATTCTGATGCATGTATGCCCACACGCCAGAAGAGGGCGCCAGATCTCATTACAGATGGTTGTGAGCCATCATATGGTTGCTGGGAATTGAACTCAGGACCTCTGGAAGACAAGCCAGTGCTCTTAACCACTGAGCCATCTCTCCAGCCCCCTGAGGGGTATTCTTGATTCCACAGATGTTAAAATGTGAAAACAGCTGGTACATACCTGTAACCTCAATTATGCAGGAGGCTGAGGCAGGAGGACTGAAAGTCTTAAGGCCTGTTGAGGCTACATAGTAAGTTAAGGTCAGCTTGGGAAATGTAGCAGAATCCTGTCTCAAAATAAAAATGAGGGAAGGGCTGGAGGTATAGCTCAGTGTTAGAGTGCTTGCTTAGTATGTGTAAGGCTATGGAGTCAGTCCCTGGTAATGTGTGCTTGCACACACACACATACAGACACACACAGACACACACATACACCCCCTGAAAATGTGTGAATAAGTGAGATACAGTCTCCCACAGAACCCCAGCCGTGGTATGTCTTGTACATGGCAGCCTGGATGTTTGCCTCCCATGTAAGACCCAGGTCTTCAGATGACAAAAGCTGAGGTGCACCCATGTTGTATCCTCAGATCCTTACTAGCCAGTGGCACCCCACACACCTGTGATGTGACTGCTTGCAAGCTGACCGTCTTCTCCTCCTATCTCAGGCCCCAGCTTCTAAGAGGCTCCGACCAGCTCAGTTCTCGCTTAGCTGGATGTATTGTCTCTCCTTTCCCATTTCTTGGGCTGTCTGTTTACGTTATGAACTGAAACAGAGCTGCAAAGAGCTGCCTTTGAGCTCTGGAGGATTGCTGGAATTCCGTTTCTCCATCTCTCCTGGTCTACCTAGGATTTCCCTGAAGTGTCACAGTGGGTGTTGACTGGAATGGAAGTGGAAGTGCAGCCGTGGAGGATGGTGCAATGACAGGCCTCTTTGCTGTGCCTGGAGTCCTAACTGCCCAGTTTGTTGGTTGGGATCCGGGCAGAAAGGAGACCAGCAAGCATTTTCCAGACACGTTTTTCAGAGTCCCCGTTTTTCAGCATCCCGAATCGGCCAGAACCTGGATTCTGCTTGTGGTTAATTCTGTTTCTCAGCTGTTTCAACATCGTGCCATGTTTGTCGGATGTAGTTTTCAGTGTTCCTCTATCTGGTCACATACCCGGAGAGACTGACAAGGAGACTAGGAGCTGGTTGATACTTGATGTGAACTACAATGTTATTCTTGACAATGTGAAAGATTAGAGCAGTCTGCTTAATGTCTGCTGCCCACTTCATTTGCATACTGAAAGCAATTTGGGGAGTTTGCTATAAAGAACACAATGACTTCATTATGCTACTCAGCCAAGTATGGCAATGAAAGTTGAATTTTGAAAGAAAGTTTAAAATACAAAACCAAACCAGGTAGGTGGTGTGGTTCAGTTCTGTTGTCTGTAAACAAAAGGAAGAGAGAAAGAACCCATTAGCTGTTTGTCATTGTCACCCTTCCTGGCACAGGAAATCCGCTGAGCTCCATAACTTATTTTCATGGGTAGAGATCTGAAAAAGAGCAAACAAAATCCCACACAACTTTGGTTATAAATCCTTGAGCTCTTTGTCCCCCCCACCCCCAAGCTAACACCTGGTCAGAAAGGGAGGGAGGATGACCAGCCAGCTCCAACTTCCCTGTGAGAGCAGGGGTTTTGAGGGGTGTAAGACTATGGGCAGAGCTCTAGGAAGGAGCTGCTCTGTTCTCTGAGTAGAGAGGATTTTGCAGTGTGACCACATCTCCTCCTCAGTGAAGGCGCATTCTGTTCCCTGTGGGTTTTGCAAATGCATTTTCCTATTTGTATGCTGTGCCTTCGCTTTGACTGCTTCCTTGGTGAGCTGGCTCTTCCTTCACTTTGTCAACTTCCTTGGAAGGCTGTCCCTTCTCTCTGTTGACCCCATGGTAGGCTGTCCCTTCTCTCTGTTGACCCCGTGGTAGGCTGTCCCTTCTCTCTGTTGACCCCTTGGTAGGCTGTCCCTTCTCTCTGTTGACCCCTTGGTAGGCTGTCCCTTCTCTCTGTTGACCCCTTGGTAGGCTGTTCCTTCACTCTGTTGACCCTGTGGTAGGCTGTCCCTTCTCTCTGTTGACCCCGTGGTAGGCTGTCCCTTCACTCTGTTGACCCCGTGGTAGGCTCTCCCTTCTCTCTGTTGACCCCTTGGTAGGCTGTCCCTTCGCTCTGTTGACCCCGTGGTAGGCTGTCCCTTCTCTCTGTTGACCCCTTGGTAGGCTGTCCCTTCTCTCTGTTGACCCCTTGGTAGGCTGTTCCTTCACTCTGTTGACCCTGTGGTAGGCTGTCCCTTCTCTCTGTTGACCCCGTGGTAGGCTGTCCCTTCACTCTGTTGACCCCGTGGTAGGCTCTCCCTTCTCTCTGTTGACCCCTTGGTAGGCTGTCCCTTCGCTCTGTTGACCCCGTGGTAGGCTGTCCCTTCTCTCTGTTGACCCCTTGGTAGGCTGTCCCTTCTCTGTTGACCCCATGGTAAGCTGTCCCTTCTCTCTGTTGACCCCATGGTAGGCCATCCCTTCACTCTGTAGACCCCGTGGTAGGCTATCTCTTCACTCTGTTGACCCCGTGGTAGGCTGTCACTTCACTCTGTTGGCTTCCTTGCTGTCTTTTCACTCAGGGGACTTTGGTGTGCTGTGTCTTTGACTTATGCATGCAGAATCTTTTTTATTTGATGCAGTTCCATTTGTTTTTGTTTGTGTTGACTGTGCTTTTAGAGTCTTAAGAATGTTTATATAGAATAACCATGTGATCCATAATTCTACTACTAGGTACATACCCAAAAGAAACAAGATGCTTATGTTCATTGCAGCATGATTTGCAGCAGCCAGAATATGAAACCAGCATGTGTCCATCAGCAGATGAATGGGCAACAAAAATGCAGTGTGTATGCACAGTGGAATATATGTTAGCCCTGAGAAGATAAAATCCTGTCATTTGTGCCTACACACATGAATCTAGAAGACATGTTAGACAATCTGTGCATAGAAAGACAAATCTCACTGATCTCACTCGAGTGGAATTCATATATATTCTCATGGACTGCAAGAGTTGAAAAGGGTTATGTGCAGTTGGGAGTTAAGATAGAGCTTGGTACAGAGTTCTTATGAGGTAGCTGGCGTAGGTTGTGATGTTGTTATATGGGAGACCAACTACACCGACTATCTCCACGGTGCTGGAAGAAAGCTTTATGAGTGTTCTTATCACGGAGAAATGATAAATGTATCAGATGATTATGTTAAATATTTTGATTATTGTACAATATATGCATGCGTCAAAACATCACACTATACTGTATAATCATGTGTCCATTAAAAACAATAAGCAAACAGAAAATAAAGTCAAATCCTACTGTGTATAGATACTTTTGGTTACTGTGATAAAACACCAAGACCAAAAGTGACTTATGGAAGAGTTTATTTTGGCTTATGGGGGATAAGCATGGCATTATGGACTTCCAGAGGGAGGAGTCCAATTGACGGGGTAAACTTGGCAGCAGGTGGCTAGAACAGGAAGCTGAGAGGTCATATCCTCGAACACAGACATGAAGCAGAGAGGGCAAACTGGAAGTAGCCTGCCTCCCTGTGACATATTTTCTCCAACAAGACTCCATGTCCTAAAAGTTTCCTAACCTCCCCCAAACAGTGCCACCAGCGGGCGACCAAGGGCTCAGACTCCTGAGCCTCTGGAGCTCATTTCTCATTCAGACCACCACAAGGAGAGATTGTTATCTTCCATCCAGGGGATAGCTGCGTTCTCAAGTGCCTGGGAGCCGAAGGAAAGGTCTCTGAGTGTCTCTGGAATCAGCTTCCCTGGGGATGGTAAAGGAGTGGCTTTAGATTTTGTCTGTTAGTACAGCTAAGACAGAGATACCTTTGCATGCATCGAGCTGGGTTTATTATCCGGTGGGGCCTGGCAGTGTTCCTACAGCTGACCTTCCTTGGAGCGGATAGCTTCTGACTCGCAGGTCCGTGGTAGAAGTTTAATTTACTCCCCCACACAAATGGTTTCCTTGTTAGTCCACAAAACCCATTTCAAATGGATAGATGGGCCATCTATTTGAGTAGAAGTCAGTATATTTCTTCCCCAACCCCAAATAGCTATAAAGCAAACTGGAACTTGTCAGAACCATTTTTTTGCACTCTGGAATTTGACCAAAAGCAAACAACAACCTGAGAAGCATTTATTTCTAAGAAACTGCTGACTTTCGCCATTAGAACAGTGGGCATCTGTGGTGTTCTTGTTTAGTTTTGACCCGTTCCCACCCTGTCAGTTCTGCCAGGGCAAGCCTGCCTGCCCATGCAAAGAGCACCTTTGTTTCTGACTACATTTCGAGTAGAGGGTAGAACACCTGCAGAGGCTGGGAGCGAGTGCCCACATCTAGCATAGCTTTGGGTATTGAGCAGGGGCATTAGGGAAATGAGAGTCCTAAGTGACCTGTCTCTACACATTCCTGGCTAATGGGAGAAGGCTTAAGAGGCCCTGGAAGGTAAGAACTGGACTGACTTGAAAGCAGCTGAGTACCATTTGTGAGTGTTTTGACAGTTAAGACAGGGACATGATGCTCAAGAAAAATGTCCCTTCAGAGTCACCGTACTCACAAATCTGACGTAGGCATTTGAAGAATGATAGTTTCTAATGTCCTCATTTCAATGTAAAACATTCATCTGCAGATCTAAGACCTGAGGTAGGATAAATGTGGGTTGTCCTCACTGAGACCACCACAGTGGAACATTTTAAATGATTTTACTTTTATTCTGGTGCATTGGTGTTTCACCTGCATGTGTGTCTGTGTGAGGGTATCAGATCCTGGGGAACTAGAGTTACAGACCATTCTGAGCAGCCACATGGTTGCTAGGAATAGAACCCCAGTCCTCTGGAAGAGCAGCCAGTGCTCTCAACCACTGAGCCATCTCTCCAGTTCCCAGGGGGATGTTTTGAAAGCAGCAAATGAGTTCGAGGTATAACAGTTCTTCAGATAGAGTAGCCAGGCATGGTGGTGCACGCCTTTAATCTCAGCAGGCGGCCTGGTCTGCAAAGCAGGTTTCAGGACAGCCAGGACTGTTACACAGAGAAGCCCTGTCTTGAAGGACCAAAATAACAACAACAATAACAAAAACCAGAAAGAGGAGATGCCTGAATGGAGGCAAATGGCACATGTATCCTAAACTGCTGAGAGAAAAATGTCAGTCCCAGACCTCACATCCAGCACAGTATCTAACACAAAAAGGATGGTGTAGAATAAGGAAATCCCAGCCAAACAAAGATCTGACCTACAGGAAATTCTAAAGGAAGACTTTCTGTTTGAAAGAGGGTGTCTGTAGTGAGCCGAGTCCATGGGACCCCTTGAGGAGTCCTAGGAGTAGCTAACAGATATGCATAGGCCAGTGTGAAAGACAGCGAGCAGACGCTCTCTTCCCTCGGCTGTGCTGAAGGACACAGGCTGTGTTTTTAGGATTGTAGTGTCCATATAGATGGCAATGATAGTGTAAGGGACGAGGTGGGGACCATACTGGTTACAAACTTACTTTATTTTCTCAGAATTCACTCAGATTTAATGTGGAATACAGTATGAGAAAAGAGCTATATATTGTTCCACCGGTTATTACTACGTAGGTAAGGGGAAAATATATTGAAAATCTCAAAAGTGGGAAGTCAGACGTGGTGGTATAATCTTAGGACTTGGGAGGCTGAGGCAGGAAGATCATTGGTTTGAGGCTAGCCTTAGCTACATAGTAAATTTAAAGTCGTCTTGGGCTACATAGTGAGACCCTGTCTCACTAAATACATACATATATGTATGAATGCATACATATATACAAAAGGCAATAAAGATATTAAATTAAAATATTATAGTACCAAATGACAAAAGAAGCCCATAAAGGAGGAATGAAGAAGTCTTGGGATGTGGTTAAATTAATGACCAAATGTCAGTGTGATATCAGAGATTATAAGACTGTATAAAAACAGATTAAAACCAAGTTTAACCTTATACTTGCTACAAGAAACACACTCTAAATGAAAAAAGATGGTTAGATTGAACATGACATGGAAATGGGAATATGCCTTTTAGGAAAGACAACCCAGATGAATAAATGAGATGACAATAAATTGACAAAGATGTAGGAACTGCATTCTATAAAATCAGCTTTATTTCTCTGTGCTACTAAAGTTCCAAAATGAAAGCATAAAAAATGGTTCCATTCACATAATATCTAAAAGAATTATTAAAAATACTTAAGAAGCCTGGTGGTGGTGGCGCACGCCTTTAATCCCAGCACTCGGGAGGCAGAGGCA
>LOJH01012902.1:10022-22981 GCA_001685095.1 Ellobius talpinus | reverse complement strand
TAGACTCCAGCCTTAACCAAGATGGACACCCAGGATGGTTTCCTCTGTCTCAAGGTGTGACCTTCAGTGCTCCTTCCCCACCCCTCCCTTTAACAGGAGCCTGGTCGCTCAGGCTGCAAAAGGTGATATAGTAGCACAAGGTTCTTTTTGTCCTGTTCTGACGACCAAATCAGTCACCTGACAGCCCTCATTCTTGAGACACAGAAGAACTCTCCTCTTGGTGAGGGAGGAGCCTCAGCAAGTAAGAAAATCTGTTTTGTGTGTGTGTGTGTGTGTGTGTGTGTGCGTGTGTGTCCGAATTTTCAAGTTCTTTCCATGGCCATAGTTTGCCTCCCAGAGCCGGAGGCTGCCGGCTTGTGTCTGTGGTTGGGTTGGTTGGTGAGCTGGCTCCAGCCGTGCTTCAGAATTTCCGTTGGCCTCTAACGGCCAAGTTCTTTCAGTGTGTCCTCAGCTGCTTCAATCCCAGCCAGGCTGTGTGCCGAGCAAAGGCCTCTCAGTGATTTCTTTTTTAAGAAAAGTTTTAATAGTGTGTTTTTTTCCCCTTCAAAACCCAATTCCGTGATGTTTGGCAGTTGGGAGCATCAGACTGGCCCTAGAGCAAAGACGTTAAATACAGCCCTTGGGGAGAGGAGACTGCTAACACTGAGTGTACTACTGTGCCGCTCGGCCATACAGCAAGAGTTCAGGAAGCATAAGAGTTTTCTTTAGTTCTAAAAAGATTTGAATTTATTTTTTAAATGCATGCCATACAAACTCAATAAATTGTCAGACATAGGTAAGAATACAAACAAGAGGAAAAGGCAGCACATATACCGCATGGATGCATTGTCAGAGCATGGATGCATTGTCAGTGAGCCCGTGAGTTTAAAAATCTGCTCTTGAAGCATGTGTGTGTGTGTGTGTGTGTGTGTGTGTGTGCGTGTGTGTGTGTGTGTTCCTGTGCACACAGTGACCACAGGTCAATGGCAGTGTCTTCCTCTACTGTTTTCTACATTGACAGGGTCTCTCCCTGAATCGTGGCTCAGGAATTGGCTGCAGTGACTGCCAAGCAAGCTCAGAGCATGGCTTGTCTCTACCCTCCACCCCACTACTAGCACTGGATAACAGATATGCTTTTCCACTCCCTGCCTTTTCTTATTTTTATGTGGCTTCTGGAGATCTGAACTCAGGGCCTCATGCTTGCGCAGCAGGCACTTTACCCACTGAGTCATGTCTCTAGCAGTGCCAGTGATTTGAAAGAAAAAGTCTATTAGCATATATCATTTTCATGACGTCATTGTGACATTTCCGCACAAGAACTGCCATCAGAGTCGCTCGTCTTTTAACCATTTTTGCCTCCCTCCCTGTTCCCCACTTGCCCATATGCCAACAATTACACACCTTTCCAATTTATGTATTTTTAAAAAATGATACCGCATATGATAGGAAACATGTGGTAGTTGTTTCTCTGAATCTGGTTTGTTTCACTTAATATGAGGCACTTTAGTTCTGTCTCTATTCCTGCAATAGATGTAATTTCATTCCGTTGCATTATATATGCCACATTTTCTTTTTAGAAATGTTTATTACTGTTAGAAGTGGTAGTATTAATCGTATATCTGTGGAGTGTGTGTGTGTGTGTGTGTGTGTGAACACACATCCATGTGTACCCAAGTGCATGCCATACACTGCATGTGGGAACCAGAGGACAACTTTGGGGAGCTCTCATCTTCCACCATGAGTTTCAGGGGTGGAACTCCGATCACCAGACTCAGCAAGCGCCCTTAGCTACTGCACCACCTCGTTGAGGCTGGACCTGACACCTTTTCCCACAGGATGACATCAGGATTACTCTATAACCGGTTTATGTGAATAGCACAGCAATAAACACCAGTGTGCAGGTACAATAGTTCAGCTTCATGTTTTCAAGGTTCCTTCCCATTCATTTCCAGGGCTATCTCATCGTCATAGGTACCCAAACTAACATTGCTTCCCCCCTCATGTCAAGTGGGAATTCTGTTTCTTCTGTAAGGAGAACCATTATCATAAGTCTCAAGGAACTAGCTTAACCTGAACTGATGGATGCCTCAGGACCTTTGTCAGCTGCCTTAGACCCTGATGAAAACAGTGCTGCGGTGTTGATTTCCTCATAAACAAAATAAAGCCATAATCTCCCTTCCCTGTACACAAGCATAGTTTGAGCAGCCCCTGCTGTGCCTTGACAACCACAAAGAATGTGGTAGACCAAAGCCATGCTGACCACTGAGTCGTGTGATATTAGCTCACGTGGGAAGATTTGTACTCTCCAAAGGGCTGCTGAGGTGCCTGTATCCTCTGAGTCCCTGGAGAATTTTGGAACCCAAATTGGAAGCCCTCACAGATTGTGATTGATGCATTATATCAGTTTGCCTTCCTGTCACCAACTAGGACTTGCAATCCCCCATGAAGGCTGCCTCACCCTTCTTCCATAAACACATCTGCAGCAGCTGTTGAGCTCTGAGGGTGAAGATAGTATGAAGACCACATTCAGAGGGCCATCGTGATCTTTCTCACGTAGTCCTTCAGTGGTTCTAAGAGTTAAAGTTACTTTATCTCCCTGTTACAGAGGAAGAAACAGTGATCCAAAGACTTGACTCTTGAAAGGAACTCAGAGGTAGGGAGACTTCAACTCCATTCTCCAGAGCAGTGGTTCTCAATGTTGTGGTGACCCCCATCCATAAAATTGTTTTTGCTGCTACTTCATAGCTGCAATTCTGCTACTGCGATATCTGATATGTAGGATATCTAATATGTGACCCCTGTGGAAGGGTCATGAACCCCCCCAAAGGCTTCCCGACCCCCAGGTTGAGAACTGCTGCTCTAATACTTATACTAAGATAAATGTTTTCTAGACTGGGAGTTGGGAAACACTAAGTGTGGCAAGAGTCCTGTTACAGAAAGGTAAAATACTGTCTTTGCTGCAATGCTTTGGTCTGACTTCATTATCATGATTCATAGCCCAGGACTGAGGCCTCTGTGGGTTAAACTGGACAAATCAGCTGTGGTGCCTGCTGGGAGCAACCATGGCTGGGCATGTCTTTATTTCTCAAGATCAGATGTCATTTGAAGAGTAAGTAATACCTCAAGCCAGAGTATGGATGGCCCTGTATTAATTTATTGGGACCCACCAGACAGGAAACCAGAAGCAACTGTCTTTGCTTCTAATTTCTTCTAAATGTTTATTCTTTCTCAAGGCAAAGGACAGTACACAACTTTGTGCTAATTTACTCTAGACTCAGCAGATTCTCAAGCGGCTTGACATCTTCTATACTCCTGTAGGGGGAATAGTGAAACCATTACACTCATCTAATGTTCGTCTTTGTTGCAACCTTTTGATAAATAAGGCCCTGCTCTGAAAGAGCTATGTTCTTTTGATAGTCTTCACTTATCTCTTTTCCGAGGTGTCCCAAATAGGTTGGCTACAAATGTGTCTGCTAATGAGATGGCCTGGAAAAAGCACCACTGTGGTTCTAGGCCATACAGTCAACTTCATTATGCTGTTTGAGTCCCAGTTTTGCTGAGATAGTAAATCTCATAACAGCCTTGGGTAGCAAATATGTGGGGAAGTTTTTAAACATAATTAACATATTTGAATGTATCCACTAGCTATCTTAACATTGTAATTCTAACTTAGTCCTGGGCTACCTTAAGTACACTAACTAATTTCAAACCATTATAGGAGCTCTCATGACCTTAGAGGACTAATAAACTAAAAGAAGCCACGGTCCCTCTATTTTGAAGAAGACATGACCATGTCAGTCTGAGTAAATCCTCCCTTTCTGTAATTTGATTACAACTGAACTTGAATGTGCAGTACCTAGAATGCTTATACTGTACTAATAAATTATTTCATGAAATCAAATTCGTACTGATTTGTCCTAATGACATTATTTTTTGGTTGTTTCTTGAATGATTCATGTTGAATTATTCAATTCTTGATGAGATCGTAAATTTTACTTACATTGGCTTTGGCAGTGGACAGGTTGGTTTCTACTACAGGGATATGGTTACGTTCAAAATAACATATACAATTAGACTAAATGCACAAGAAGTTGGTTTGGAAGAAATAGGCCTTGCAGATTGTTCAGTATTCTCAAATTATCCAACTGTGCCTTCCTGGTAGAATCTAACTTGCTTCTCTACCATCTGCATTTCCCGAAGCTAACTCCAGGGCCAAAATGTTAAATCTCACTAACAGTGTTACCCATTGGCAGTTATGCTGTGAGACTTAGCATCAAAGGAGACATATACCTTCAAATAGAGGACTGAGCATCCCATCAGACGACCAGGGATTATGAGCAGAGGGAGCATGTGACATGAGTGACCTGATATGCACCCTTGCAATGTGGATGAACGTGGCAGCGTCCTCTAGGGACTGCTGGCAGCATTATACTTGTTTTGAGCATATGGAGGGAGACATTCTAGCACTCCTTGGTTCGTGCCAGTCAGACTCTCACTTCTTTAAATCCTTCAGGATATTCCGATCAAGGGAACCCTGGGAAACATTCAGATCAAGGGCTTCAGCCACTAAATTCATTTTCAGTTTCCGTCTTTTATGTTATTGCTGTAGCTAAGACTTCAAGCACTGTGTTGAATATTCCTGAACTTAATGGAACTGCTTTGAGATTTTCTCTGTTTTGACATAATGTTGACTAAAGGTTTGTTGTATATAGCCTTTGGCACTGAGATATGATCCTTCTCATCCTAGTCTCTTTGGGGTTTTACCATGAAGAGATACTGAATTTTGTCCAAGGCCTTTTCAATGTCTACCTAGATGATCCTTAACTTTATTTATGTGACTGTACCACCTTTACTGATTTTCGTGTGTTGAACCAGTCCCACATTTTTTGGAACAAAGTTAATTGGATCATAGTTAATTATCTTTTTGATATGATCTTCAATTTCATTTTAATGTGCCATAGTGAGACCTTTTGTATCTATGTTCATTAGGGAGATTTTATATGACTTTCTTGGTTATCTGTCTGATTTTTGATCTCCTGGTGATACTGCTTCATAACAATTTGATGTTTCTTCCTTTCCTATTTTATGGAATGGATGTTCAAAGGATTAGTGTCAGGTGTTTAAAGCTCTGGTAGAAGTCTGCAATGAATTCATCTGAACATGGATTTTCTTACTTAAAAGATTGTTTTTATTATTCTTTCAGTTTCGCTGCTTGTCATTGATCCGTTGAAGCTATTTCTTTCATCTTGGTTTAATCTCAATGTGTCACTTGCATCTATTCATATTTGTTAGGTTTTCTAATTTGGTGGAATATAACATTTTAAGGTGTGCTCTTGTGATTTCTGAATTTCATTAGTTGTATGGTTCTCTTTTCATCTATAGTTTTAATCTTCTCTCTTTCTATTCGTTACTTTGACTAGGAGCTTCTTGATCTTGTTTGGCTTTTCAAAGAATCAACTCTTTGCTTCATTGATTCTTTTTAAGAAAATTTATTTGTATCTCATTACTTTCTACTCTGTTCTTTTAAAAAAAGTTTTTATGTGTGCATGTGTTAGTGATCATCTGCTATGTCTGTGTGCTTGTACCATTCAGATGGATCCCCTGGAACTGGAGTTACAGACAGTTGTGAGCTGCATGTGGGTCCTCAGAAGGAAACCTGGATTCAGTAGAGAAGCCAGTTCTCTTTACCACTGAGCCATCGCTTCAGCCCCACTTTCTCTGTTCTTAGCTGACCCCTTTTGTCTACTGCTTTGGGCTTTGGTTTGCTTTTGTTTTCCCAAGGCTTCAAGTATTTGTTTGTGATCTCTCTGATTTTTGTTTCAATGTAGGAACTTATTGTAAACTTCCCTATAGGACAATTCCGTTGTTTCCCACAGGCATGGCTATGTTGTATTTAATTTTCACTTAAGTCTATGAATTTTCACTTGTTGTTCAATACATTATTGTTTGATCTCTATGAATGTGTGTGTTTTTATTATTTTTATTTTATTATAGTCAAGTAGGATGCAAGAATTTATTTCAATATATTTGTTAAGATTTTCTGTGTGACCTGACATATAATCTATTTTAGAAAAACCTCCATGGACTGATGAGAAGAATGTATATTCTGCACTATGTAGATAGAATGTTCTGTAGTTGTCTGTTAGGTCCTTTTGATCTATGGTATCATCTGACCCCAGTGTTTCTCTGTTTATTTTTGTCATGTTGGTCTCTATTTGTGACAGTGGGATTTGAAGACACTCACTATTATTGTAGTGGCATCCATCTGTGACTTTGTATCTGGTAGCATTCGTTTTAGTAACCGGTTGAGCCTGTGCTCAGTGCACATATGTTTAGAATTTAATGTCTTCTCGATGGAGAGTTCCCTTAATCAATACAAAGTGGTCTCTATCTTTTTCAACTAATTTAGCAGTACTTTCTGCCTGTGTTCTCCTGGATGTTTTTATCTTTTTTTTTTGAATCTCTCCAGTATCCATTGCAAATCTGATATAATGGTCATAAATCCCTTAACCCTGCTTTTGTCATGGAAAGTTTTTTCTTTTGTGATTGCAGATAGTTTCGCTGCACATTGCTCTAGGTGGTATTTCTGATCATGAGTTATGCCTTTCCAGACCCTTCTGGATTTGTTTGTTTGTTTGTTTCTACTGAGAAACTGTTATTCTCATGCTCCTGCCTTTCTATGTGACTTGTTTGCTGCACTTTTCAACACACTTTCTTTGTCCTGCATAGTTAGTGTTTTAATTACACTGTGATGTTGGAAATTTCTTCTCTGACCCTGTCTGTTTAGTAGTGTGTCTAGATATGCATCCCTTTTTCTATATTTGGAGAGAACTCTGTTATGGCTGTGTCAACATTGTTTTCTATGACTTTGGCATGGAGTTCTCCCTTGTCTGTGGCCATAATTTGTAGATTTGGTCTTTTTATGGTGTCCACTAGGTCTCTCATGTTGCTTTCCATATATTTTAAATAATTTATCTTGGTAATTTACTGAGTGTTCTGATTCTTCCAATGTAGACAGAGACTGCACTTTTGTTTCCCGGCCACCCAGACCTAAATAATCATACAAAACATATTAATTGCAACACTGTTTGGTCAACGGTTCAGACGTATTCATACCTAGCTTTTACATCTTAAATTAACCCATTTCTATTATTTTATATGTTGCCACAAGGCTCGTGGTTTGTCACCTCACATCTTGCTTCTTGGGAGGCTACATGGTGTCTCCTTGACTCTGCCTACTTTCAATATCTCTGTTCGGATTTCCTGCCTGGCTTTACTCTGCTAAGCCATTGGCCACAATAGCTTCATTCATCAACCAATAAGTGCAACACATATATAGAAGGACATCCCACATCATTCCACCTTATCTTCGAGCCCCAATACTCCATCCTCTCTATGCTCCATTCTATTAGTCAGTGTCACTGAGCATTTGACTTATTTAGGTTTTGTTTATAGCATTTTAATTTGGTTGATATTTCTATGTCTTTATTTAATTCTATTTTCTTATTCTACAGAGGCATTTTTATTTAACCAAAGAGTTTGTTTGTGCTGTTATGGAATCCACTCAGGAGTTTGTGTCTTCTTTGAATTTTTTTGAACATATTTGTAATCATCTTTTGGTCTTTGGAGTTTCATCTACGTTACTGTCTTTAGGAGACATTGTGAGGTTGTCATACTTTGAGGAGACTTTATTGTCTTGGCTTTTCATGTTATTTGTGTACTTTCATTGGAATTTGAACATCTGAACTTAGATACTTATTTTATTTTTTAAGTTGCCTTTCTTCTTTCAGTAGAAGTACTTGTGATGTTCAGGAGAAACTAGATCATAGCAGGCTTGAAATAGTATTTACCTCTATTAAACCAGTGTTTCAGACACCAGGCTTCATTCCCAGTCCTTTCCTGTGAATTGAGCTCTCTGGGCAACAACAATCACTATTAATGAATAGACCACTATAAAAACAATAACCTTCAACTACAAAACAGTCATTCCTGTTTGAGTTTCTTTTCCTATTGTCATAATAAAACACCCTGACAAAAGCAGCTGGGGGTGGGAAGGACTTATTGCAGCTCACAGTTCCAGGTTACAGTCCATCACAGTGGGTAATCTAAGGCAACAGGAGCTTCAAAAAACTCGTCACATTGTACGCATACTCAGGAATAGAAAGCAATGAATGCCTAGGGAATGGTGCCACCCAGAGAGGGCATGTATTCCCACTTCAGTTATTGTAATCAAGGTAATCCTCCACAGACATTTTCAAATGCTTTTATTCTTGATTCTAGGATTTGCCAAATTGGTAATTATCACTAACTTGCACAACTGTACCTCCTGTCAAATCAATGCTCAAACACATCAGTCACTTCAGTTACTTTCCACCACTGTCCCCAAGAGCTCATGCTTACTCATAATGTAAAATACAATCCAACTCTAAAAGTCCTGATAGCCTTTACAGTTCCCATACTTTAAAAGTCCAATGTTTTTTATTGTTTTAATTTATTTTATTTTATGTGTATGAGAATTTGCCTACATGTATGTATGTGTGTCATGTATCTGGCTAGTGCCTGCAGAAGTTAGAAGAAGGCCCCAGATCCCCTGGAACTGGAGTTGCAGGTGGTTGTGAGCTGCCCACTGTGGATACAACAGAAATCGGGTCCTTTGGAAATGCAGTGTATCAGTGTGCTTTCTATAACTGTGACAAAACACAATTACCAAAAAAAACTTGGAGTAGAAAAGATTTATTTGGGTTACTCATCCTGATCACAGCCCATCACTGAGGGAAGCCTGCTCAGGAACCGAAGGCAGAACCCAACAGTCAGGAACTGAAGCTAAAGCTGTGGAGGAACACTGCTTTCCTACTTGTTTGCTCTCCGTGACTTTCCCAGCCGGCTTTCAACCCAAAACCATCTGCCTAGGGGTGGCACCACCCACTGTGTGTTGGGCCCTCTCACATCAATCATTAATCAAGAAAATGCCTCACACACTTGTCTATAGGCTAATTAGATGGAGGCATTTTCTTAATTGATGTTTCCTTTCCCAGATGATGCTAACTTATGTCAAGTTGACCAACCCAGCACAAGCAGGATTGAATTGTAGGAGTATTTAGATTGACAATAGAGATTGTCACACTGATCTGTATAGAGCACTCACACACATTTGACTGTTGCCATGTGGAGGAAGGCCCCACACCCTCACAACATACGATGTTCTCAGGTGTTCTGGGCTTTGCTAATACCACTGTTAGTTCTGTCTTGCTTTCGGGTTTGTTATTTGTGTAAATGTGAGCCTGGATTCTGCTTCCTGTGTTTAAGGGTAGTTGTCTAAATCCCTAGAAGGCATTTAAGCATCATATTAATGTAATACGATGTTTGGGGTGAGTGAAAAGGTGAGGCTCTCCACATTTTTAGAAAACTAAAGACTTTCAATAATTCCAAACGCCTCCTCTTCTGGAGTAAGCTATGAGTTTTCTGACCGTCGGTGGTTGTTGGCATTCTGATGATTCCCAGACCCATCCAGAGATTGTCGGGTGGGAAAAGAACCCTGACATGTTATGATTATGTAAATTCTGATGATGACATCTACCCTTTGCCAAGGAGCCTCTACTTAAGAAAACTGTCCCTCGTTTAAGGCTGTCATCATTTCTGCAACTCTCTCTGGCACCAGGTCTGATGTGAATGATTCTCCTTTGGGTTTGGGGTACTTTTTGCAGCTCTTCTTTTCCACTCTGCTTTTACTGTTTATTTTATCCCCTCTCTCCCCCTCACAAGCTAATATTTTGGTTTATAGATTCCTGGGACACACAGCAGTCTAGGCTTTTATAGTGGCACAGTATAATAAACAACAGAGCATGGCAGCAAAACTCTGAACCTGGTGTGATGGCAGAGGCCCTGGTCCTCAAACCAGAGAACCTGCCAGGCGTGGAGTCTGGTCATGGGTTTGTGTGTTAGTCACTGTTCAGAGAATGAGTGTCTGCATCTGAAACCAAACTGTCCTAAAGGTAGAGAGAAACAATGGGCTCAATGCACATTTTACAGATAGTCATGTCCCCAGGTGTTGGGGGCCAGTTAAGGATTACACAAAAGTGGGAAAGCGGCTGTTCAGTCCACTCCAGTGAACAAACTAATACTTGGATCCAGGTTCTTTCCCATTTCAAGTTCAATGTACTTTGGACTTCCCTGTGCTCTCTCTAACACTGCTTTGCTGGTATTAAGGACCATATACTGGTTTCTGCTTACTTGATGTTCATATTATTCTCCAGGCTTGTACTTTCTGCCAAGGAACAGCCTACTGAATCACTGAAATTCTAGTAAATTCTCCCTTTGCTTATAAGGACAGATCCAACCTAACTAACTTTCTTTCTTTCTTCTCACTTTCTTCTTTCTTCCTTCCTTTCTTTTTTTTCTTTCTTTTTCTTTCTTCCTTCCTTCCTCCATCCTTCCCTCCATCCATCCCTCCCTCCCCTCCCCTCTTTTTTTTGAGAGAGGATTTCTCTGTGTAACAGTCCTAGCTTTCCTGAAACTAGCTCTTATAGACCAGGCTGGCCTCAAACTCACAGAAATTTGCCTGCCTCTGCCTCCTGAGTGCTGGAATTAAAGGCATGCACCACCGCTGCCCAACTCCATCAGCTATATAGTTGGAATTCATTGAATCATCAAGGCTTATGGCTAATATTTAGTGCTTACTACTTAACACATGTTAGGCTGGTACTAATCACTTCCCATGAAGTATCTTGCCTCATTCTAGGAGAGAGTGGCTATTGTAATCTCTTGTTTACAGAGGAAAGTGAGTGGCCGGTGAATTTGTTTCAAGTCTCAGAACTGATGATTGGTGTCAGTGAGGTTTGAACCCACACAGTTTGACACCTAGTCTGATGCTCTTGAAGCTGGAGTTAGTGACAGTCCCCCTACACTAATGGTGCTGAATGAGCCCCTGCCACTGATCAGCACTCTTCCACCAAGCCAGGATGGTCTGGGAGCAGTAAGACGTAACAAACGAAGACTTGTTAATCATGGAATTAACCCTGAGTTTCTAATAAACCCTGAGTTTCATTTTTGGAGAAACTATTGAAAGATATTGAGGACTGTTGAAAGAAAGTATTTAGAACTTGAGATCAGATTTTAGGAAAAAGTCAGATCAGGAGACTTCCTTTCTGTCGCTACCCCCTGTTCTGGAGTTTCCTTGTGCATTCAGTGCTCAGAATGGTTCCTTTGAATTTGTCAGCACATTATAATGCACATTTGCACTTAAAAATGTGCATTTTTTTGTCTCCCACTACAATGGCAAAATTTTCTTTGGCTATTCATCAATGTAAAACTAATTCCCTTCAATGGGGTAACATAATAAAGATTCACGGAACTCCAAGCCCCATAATTCTTCCTCTCTGATTGCCATTTTCAGCTGAAAGAAGAATAATAAATCATTAATACGACCCCTAAATTCTAAGCAAAAACCTACTGCTTTAGAATATATTAGTCTATTTTTAATGTTCATGTACATTTTAGAAGAATGGCTTAGTAACAGTATTTTAACTACTCATAATGATAACCACCAGTCTGCCCGCCCGTTGTCTGCAGTTAAATGTGGAACTAAACTACAATTAATCATTGTGGTCTCTCCTGGAATGAAATTCATTAATGATGGCATAGTTATAGCTTATACGGAAAAGGTCATCTTCTTCTGTTTATTGTCCTCCTTTAATTAAGTCAGGGGTCTTGGAAAGCAATTTAATCCCAAAAAGTCTTGATGGATTTATCATTTTTCTCGTAAAGTAAAACAAACGCCACAAGCTAGTTGCTTCAGTGCCAGAGAGGGCTTTGAAAACCATGCATTGGAGAGGTTCTTGGGAAAGCATGCCTGAATTCAGTCTTGCAGCTTACTTGCATGAGAATGAGCAAGATTAGGAAACAAAAACAAGGGTTCTGGCAAGAAGGGCAGATTGGCCCTCTTGCTCATTTGCTGAGTTACTTCCCCTCTGCTGTATCCAATGCCAACAGGACACCAAGACAACAGGAGGCAGGATGCATTGGGTGGAGCTGCATTTGCAACTGGGAACCAGTGTGGTTAGGCCTTTGAAAACCATAACAGGGGCAATGCTTACAGTAATATATAAAGTTTCATTTCATTATTTGTACTAACATTTGTGCACAAAAGTGAACATTTGCTGATTCCTGCTATGTTATTTTACAGACTCTATACATTTGAAAGGAACAACTTTCACCCAAAAGATAGTTCACAAGAGTGAATCCAATGAACTTCTCAGTCAGGCTGCGATGCTATTTTCCCTGTGGAGCTAGGGAAACCAAATAATAACAAACTAAAGTGATTTGTTCAAGGTCAATGGGAGATGAAGGAATTGGGGGTGTCAAAATAGCCTGTGCTAATTATCATCTGACTATTCTCTTCTTCATTTGCATTTTCTTTGACAGTGTGTTTTTTCTCTGAAGTAGAAGAAAATGATCCTGGAAACATTTTTTCCAAAAAAAGTTTTTGTTATTTTTGCTGTCGATAAGTCTATTCCACTATTCTTGATGCCAGGTAAGCTAAATTGCTAGGGATTCAATTACAAATGCTCTTATTGCCACTACTGAGTCTCACGCAGACCACTAGTGACCGCCAATGCACAGGATGCTCCCCTAAACTCTTATGTAATTTGGGGATGGGAGGGAAAGTGAGTCAGTGATGAGATGATGGGGGCTTTACAGACTCCCTCCTGCTGCTTCTGGAGCTCCTGGAGGAATTGCAAGGTCTGAATTGGTTTCAGTTCTCTTTCAAATCTACATCATTTCATAACTTCAATCCTCTGAGCATGCTTTTTGTAGGAAAAGACTCATTACTCATGGTGACTCTGAATGTTATCCAAAGGCTCTTCTGCTGTCTCCATCGAGTTAACCTCTTGGGTAGAAATCTTCATCCACGGCTGTTGATTGGCCCAGTATGCAACTGCACTCCTATACAATATGTGGATGAGAGGTGGGAGAGGGAGGGA